>PVJX010005149.1:0-87802 GCA_004027295.1 Dolichotis patagonum
GTGAGGGACCAGTCCACGGGAAGTGGTTAGTGAGGGACCAGTCCACGGGAAGTGTCTAGTGAGGGACCAGTCCTCGGGAGGCGCTAGGTGAGGGCTCGGTCCACCAGAAATGCTTGGTGAGCCCAGTGCTCAGAGGGTCCCCTGCCTAGTCCAGGTTGGTGTCGTCTGTGACCTGACTCCCGTGGCCTCAGTCTCTGGGTGAATACAACCTCACCTGCATCTTGGTGCCCCTTCTTCAGAGACAGGCATGTGGTGCTTCCTGCCTCAGTTTCCCTATCTGTCACCCAATAAGGGGTTTGTGAGGAGTGAGTTCCCTGACATGGGGTGACGATGGCAGTTACCCTTCCAGAATAAGACACACAGTGGGTAGGGTGACAGGGTTCTCCAGCCCTGCCACCCGCTCCACTGCAGCGCCCCTGGATATGACCCTCCTCTTCCCCTGTGTTTGGCCAAAGACACGGGCATGCGCTGTCCAGGGCCTGAATTGCGGCCCCATGCCTTAGCTCAGATGTGGACATTGAGAGGCCCAAAGAACTGTCACAAAGTCAGAGGGCAGACCGGGGCTGCTGGTGCTCTGGGCCCATTGCCTCTGCTACCTCCCTGCCAGCTGCTTCTGTCTCAGGACCTTTGCACCTCTGCGGGGGCTCCTCATAACATCTGGAGCCTCTGTTAATCCCTGCCGCGCCTGGGTGTCCATCCCATTCAGAATGTCACTTGTGGTACCCATAGGACCCCTGAGAGCAAGGACTGCACGGTGGGTGCAGCCCCAGCTGCCCGTCTGGTCAGCTCCTTCTTCCTCCGTGTGTCTGGAGGTGTGGTTGCCCGCCAGTGCCGTCTGTCCCCAGCCGTGGCAGGATTTCCGTCTCCCTGGCTGAGGGCAGGGAGTCTCCTGCGGGTGAGGTACACATGGTCTCCCTGGGGCCCAGGGTCTCCGCTCATGGCGTCCTTCCTCTGCCCTATCCGGGGTCACTGTCCAGCCCTTAGCCTCCAGGGCGCTGAGGTCCCCTCCTGGCATGGCCTGGGCCACTGCTGGAGCTTGCTGCGTGCAGGGTCAGGTGGCAGGCAGGGCCATGCAGTGACCTCAGGGGACCCAGGATGGCTCAGGTGGGGTCAGCGAGGGCCTCGTAGCAGGACAACTGTGGGGTCTTGTCCCCTCCTGAAGCCAGCCCACAGCAGGGCCACCCCCAGCTCCTGGTTCCAGTGCTCAGGAGAGGTCACCGAGAAGGCCACCAAGTCCGGAGAGGGCGTGACTGTACCAAGGCCTCAGGCTGCACACCCTGCACACAGGCAGCCCTCAGCAAAATCGTGCTGTCCTTGGGGGTATGGGGGTGGCCGGGCCACATGCCCTGGCCTCTTCCCCTGCCCACATCTTCCTGGGATGGCATGGGCTGTACCAGCCAGCCACAGGCTGGTGCTGCTGGGCTCGCTCCTGGGCACTGTACCAGCTGGGGGTGGGGCTCCAAGAGGCACAGAGCCACTGCGTGGGGACTGGTCACGGCAGGGGACAGCTCACAACACTGATGGGTGGGGACCTCTCCCAGGACCCCAGAGCTGTGTGCTGCACCAGCCAGGGATGGGTTGTCACAGCTACGAGGTGCCTGGCAGGCTCGGGGAGGGCAGAGGAGGGGCAGAACGTCCCCCTATACACAAGTGACACGGAGCGGGCAGCACCACGCCCCACCTCCAGGCGAGCTGGTGGTCATCTGGGAGATGGTCCTGTGTAGAGACTGGGGCCAGGGACGGGTCCCCACGGAGCCCACCAAGTGCTCTGCTCAGGGCAGGGTGGGAGCAGCGGAAGAGGGCAGCTGGGGGACCTTGGCCCAGGGGAGGAGACAGGGACGGGGGCGGGGAAGTGACCTCCAGGGACGCACTGCCCTCCAGCCCCTGCACAAACGTGTCCTCCGATCTCACTCGGTGGCCTCGTCTGGGCCACCCAGGGCTGGAATCTGTCCGTCACTTCCAATTTCAGGGAGAGGAGGCCAGGCATGGACAGACGGCTGGGACAGGGCCAGGACAAGCGATTCCTCTTTCAAGGGCGTCCCCATGTGTCACCTGCAGACAGTGCCCCAGACAGGATATGAAGAGGTGGAGGCGTGAAGGGTCCAGGCCCTCAGCCGGGTGCACATACACACACCCCGTCCTCCGCCTCCTCTCCCCACCTGAGCCCCTCCTCTGGGGGACCCCGCCGTGTGCTCTCTCCTCGGCATCCTAACAGGTCCCCGAACCCCAAGGGGCACATGTCAGACACTGCAGCTGTTGTAGGTAGCTCTCCAAAGCACCCGCTGCTTCCAGCTCCTCCCCTGGTCTCCCCAAGACCTGGCCAGGCCTGGCTGAGACTTCTGCCGCATGAATAACTGACTGACTGAAAGAGTGAATGAGTGAATGAGTGAGTGAATGAGTGAATGGATGAGTGAATGAATGAATGGATGAGTGAATGAATGAATGGATGAGTGAATGAATGGATGAGCGGACAGTTCACACAGGGGCAGTACCTGGGCGAGGGCCTGAATTTGTGGATAAAATGAGCAGAGGGCTGAACCTGAGTCCTCAATGCAGACAGCGTCCTCGTGCCCGTCACATTCTGAGTCCGCACAGCCCCTGGCATCCTGTGAGGCCATGGGTTGGGCGCTGGCCCAGGGTGTGTGAGGCCACAGGGCCCCCCTTTTCCCTGGCTCTGCGTCTTCTCCGTTTGCCGTGACCAGCACCCTGGCCGGCATTCTGCTCAGGGACAGCCAGGCTGGGGTTTTGCAGGGAATTAAGTGACTCGCCCACTGTCCCCAAGGGCCACTCCGGGGCGGAGAGGGCCCGGCTGCTGGCTCTGAGTCCTGTTTTCAGGCCGTGGCTGATGGCTTCGTCTCCGTGGGACGGTAATGAAATAATGTTGCTGTGACACGGTGCTTGTCGCCTGAGAGTGTCTAAGTGCTTTCCAACAATTAATCGGCCCCACACTCAGCTCTGAGCACGATAGCCCAGGGGGCCGCGGGGCGGGAGGGAGGTGGCCTGGGGACAGCGCTGCTCTCAGCTGTCGCCACCCTGGAGCTGCTCTTCCAAACCGCAGGCCAGGCTGGCAGGAGGAGGGGAGGAGCCCGAGCTGTGCAGAGGACAGGGGACGGGAAGAAGCTGGGGATGGAGGGAGGGGTTTGCCCCAGGGTCCCTGGTTTCCTCCTGCCACACTGAGATGCTGGGCCCTTTGTCTCTCCTCGCCAGCCTCAATTTCCCCATCTCGACACGGGAAATACACAGGACCCTCAGAATGTGGAGGCCACACTGCACACAGTGGAACACGGCCACACACAGTAGGTATGTGTGCAGCGGCACATAGAAGGCGCCTTACCTGCCACCAAGCAAGCCGCGGGACCAGGGTGCTGCGGTTCCTGGCCCTGAGGACTCAGCGCCCCGGGAAGTGGCCCGCCCTCAGCCCAGCTCGTCCTGTTGTCTATCTGCTCCGCTCAGCCTGGGACGGTGCACAGGGGGGTGCAAAATCTGTACCAGCGGAACCCTGGACTGTGGGAAACCGACTCAGGGCCGTGGGCAAGGGGGCTCCCAGACGGCACCGTGACCCCCACCTTCCACCTGCCTGCTCACCCCTTCTCACAGCTGTTACTGCGTTAACCACCCAGCTCCGCACCTGACAGCACATACAAGACAGAGCGGAGACCCGGGGGCCACTAACGGACCCAGAACCCCGTCCCACACGCCGGCCACGGGAAAGGAGGAGCCGGACGCCTCTGGGCCTCTGACTAACTTCAGCGTCTCTGTCTCCCCAGGACCGTCGTCCTTGTTCCCGGGCCTCCCACCCATGCCAGGAGGTTCGAGGTGCCTGGGTGTCTCCCATTCTGTAGACGGGGAAACTGGGGAACACAGGAGATAGGTGACTTCTCCCTGGGCTGCGTCTCCTTCTTAATTGTCTTTCTTAAGCTTTGAGACAGAGTCCTGTTGAGCTGCTGTGCTGTCCAGCGCGGGCGTGAGCTTCCGATGCCCTTGCCTCAGCCCCTCCCCCGCCTCCCCGACACACACGCACCGTGCTGGGACTCTAGGCCCGCACCCCACTTCCAGCTCCTGGAAGCGTTGGAGCTCATCTTCGAAGGTCTAAGAATTGCTGTGTGGCAGCCACTGCAGGCTGGGGCGTTCATTGATGAGTGTGTACAGATTCCCTTGGGCGACACTTCCCGGTGTCAGCAATAGTGCAGGAGATACCGTGGGCTTCGTGAGCTGAGGTTTCTGGCTTTTTGAATATGTACCTTCCACATTAGTGTGCCAAGTTTCACATGAGTTTAAACCATGCCCCCTGCTGGTACCTGTGCCCAGGGTGCTGGGTATGGGGCAGGACTGGGCATGGCCCAGGGCTCGGCCAGCAAAGGCGCTGAGCTGGGTAGAAGAGGGGGCACAGGGACCAGCATCACAGACTGACGGAACAGCCCTGGAGGAGCGCTGAGGACGGGGAGCCTCAGGCTGCCCTGCAGGAGGACCCTGGGGAGCACGGGCTGACTCAGGAGCGGCTTAGTCGCCCGGATTTAGGTCTTGTTGGCTGAAGATCACTCCCTAAGAGGGCCCGATGTAGTTAGCAAGCCCTGAACAGAGCCCTTCCTGTGCTTGGGGACACAGGGCCAGGCTGGTGTCTAGCAGTGACACACGGGAAGGGGCCCTGCGCTCAGCCTGCCCCAGCCCTCGGGGCTGTGGCCAGGGGGACACCCGCCTGCTGCCCGCTGTTCCTGGGTCGCTTATGGGAAAGAATTGAGGACCCAGGGAGCCTTTGCCCGCAGCGCTGCCAGGGGCCCCAGCTGTAGGAAGACGGGGCTGTGCTCCCGGCCACACCAGGGTTGCCTGTTTCCCGCCGCTGCTAGACGCAGCCCCTGTACCTCCGGGGCACTGAGCTGCCTCTTCCTGCTTTGCAAGGAGCCAGGAGGGATGGTGCTGGGGATGGTCACAAATGGGACAGCTGCCCTCACTGCCCATGGCCTCCCAACGCCACGCCCTCTGTCACCCGGAAGTCCCCTCTGGGCCAGGTCCCAAGTGTTGCCCCATTGAGCACAGCTGTGGGGACTGACAGCCTGGCCTGGCCATGTCCCCCAGGGGTCACAGCAGCAGCGGTGTCTCTGGGGTGCAGCGAGTTTCAGTGAGCAGAGTGAGAAACACAAACCTTCTTGGCAGGCCCCTGTCACCAAGATGGGCCACCAGAGGCCATCAGAGGCACCAGGCAGCCTGAGCTGGTGCTGCGGGGGACCGGGTGAGAAATGGCTCTGGGGGGCCAGGCAGGCAGGCGCTGGAGGGCGGGTCGTTGGGGTGAGTGTAAGGACCGAATAGGTGGCGCCCACAGGTGTGCCTGCCACGGGGCCTGGGCTCAGGCGCTGGGGTCTGTGGGTGTCACCAGGTCCCTCCAGCCGGGGCTCGTGGCCTTGGCTCCTCTCAGCGCCAGGACGATCGATGGCTTCCTTGAGAGCGCATTAGCCACGGCTCTCTCGGGACGCGCAGCCCCATTTCCGCCCCAGCTGCGCTGCCCAGCTCCCCTGCTGCCCCCTGGGGGAGGGAGCGCATTCGCCAAGGGGTGCGTGGCCAAGGGGGGGTCCGCTCTCTAAAGTGCTCAGAAGCGTTCAATGGCTCCCCGGGGACACCCGCTTCCCTGCTAAGTGTCGCGGCCCAGGGCTCCTGGGTCTGCCAGCAACAAGTTTGCGAGGTGCCAGCATCCAGTTCTGCACATGGCTCGGCAGGCAGGGCCGGTGCAGGGCTGCAGGTGGCTGGGGCCTTGGGCTCCTCCCTGCAGACCGCGGCCCTGCGCACGGGAGCAGCCCCGGCCAGCGTCGCCCCCTGCAGCCCCGGCCAGGGCCTCCTGCTGCTGCCTGCCGGCTCTGCGCCCTGCACCCCATGTCCCACCCTGCCTGGGTGTGTCACCCCAGTCTTCCCTCCCTCGCCAGGCTTTCTCTAACCCCCAGTTCTTCCACATGCTGCCTCCCAAGTGCATGGACGTCTGGTGCAGCTTCCAGGAGCCCCAAGGAGAATGTACACACTTCTCCACATGTACCAAGGAAAACAGAGTTTTTAAAATACCAATGTAATGCTCACTGCATTTGTGGGAACGCCCTGAGCTCCTCTCCTGACGCTTGACGAGGGACTGGACTTCGCGGTGCTGGGGGAGAAGCCAGAGGTGGTCTTGGTGACTGGCCCCCAGGGCGGCCTGGGAACTTGCCTGCTGGCCACTGTCATGGGAAGCAGAGTCCGTGATTAGTGTGCGTTTCCACAGCAGCACAGCTGCCGTCCACGGTGAGCCACAGAGCGGTCCCTGCCAGTCCTGCTCTTACTTTCTCTGTTGTGAACACTATCTTGGGAGTTTTCTTTACAATTATGCAAATTGGGTCCGGACAGGACCCTGGACCTAGCAGCTGGGGCTTCCACGCTGAGCACGAGGCCTGGTGTGTAAACTGCATGTCACGGGGTGTGACAGGTGTCACCTGCTTACCCTGACCCTCTGCAGGCTCTGGCAGCCCCGAGGGTGGAGACTCCAGCCCACTGGAGCTGCAGCCGGGGTGTCATCAGCACCCGCCTCTGGGCACCGGACCCACAGTCCTGGTCCCCCGTTCCTCCACACAGGTGCATTCTGAGGAGACCTAGCAAAGGCTGGTGGGCAGGAGGTGACCATGCAGGACCCCCGGAACCCTGGAGGGAGGAGAAGACTGAGACCTTCCCACCCTCCTCCGAAGGTGACCTTCTTTCCCTGGTCACCTCTCTGGGTAGCCAACTGAGGCCAGCTGGTGCGCCACACCCTCCTGGGGGACACTCCTCTTGTCCCTGACTCCACCTCCATGCCAGCCCCCATGCCCACCTCTGTCCTGCTTCACTGGCAAAGGTTAACACTCAGGGTCTGGGTGCCCCCAATCACGTGACTCCCAGGGACTCCACTGTCCCTCTGCTCCCCTGGGCACCGTCACCCTGCTGCCCAGACCCTGGCCATTGTCCTGCAGGCATCGGAGCAGGGGACAGGACAGCTGGTGCCGTCAGGGGTTGTCCCTCCTTTCTCCCTGTCCCAGCACGTGCTCCTGGCATTACGTGACCTGTGACCTCATCCTTTCTCCCCTGGGACTGTGTGGGGTCCTGTGGTCACTGTGCCCAGGCCAGGAGAGCCGGTGTGGGACAGGAGGGAGAAGGTGGAGAGAGCAGGGCATGAACGAGCCTCACCTGCCAGGTGGCAGGGCCGCCGGGCAGCAGCCCACAGCTGGTTCTTGGAGGCCGATCTGCAAGGGTGCGGCTTGGTGGCCGAGAGGAGACAGCCACCTACCTGCGATGGCACAGCCCTAATGGCCAAGCCTGGAAGATGGATGGGGCCCCTCTGGCGAGATCAGTGCCAGATGCACTGTGCCACCACCAGACGTGGCCCGATTAATGGGGTCAGGAAGGGGCCGCGGGGCTCGGGGGAAGGCAGCAGCTGCGGCAAGTCGGGCAGCTCTTGCCAAGAGCCCTGGCTGCCCGGGCTGCTCCAGCGCCGGCCCTGCGGGGGTCTTGGAGGCTTCGAGCCAAGGGGTGCAGCTGGGGGAGGCGCAGGCCAGGCGGCCACGCTCCGGGCCACTGCGAGGCAGGACGGTGGGTGAGGAGCGGAAGCAGGAGGCAGCTCCTGGGCTCCTGCAGGGACAGCCCAGTGCCAGACCCCACCCCCTGGCTCCCGGAGACCCCAGTCTGCTCACATCATCTTCCCAGTAAGGGACCCAGGGTGAGGAAGTGGCCTCTATTTGAGACACATGGCTTTTAGGTGAGCAGCAAAGAGCAAGAGACATGTGATCGATCATGGGGCTTTAGAGAAGTGTTGTTTTAGTTTGCATATTGCGCAAGTCAGTTTTTTGCCCAAGGTTGCATGAGTTTTGATGAATGCAGTTACTAAGTTGCCCAGGCTGAGCTTGAACTTGTGATCTTCCTGCCTCAGCCTCCCGAGAAGCTGGGACCTCAGCGGCCCCTCCTCCAGCTCCAGTCAGTGATGGAGGCTCGAGGCAGTTCGTTGTTCAGTTGCTTGGTGCTGGGTGCAGGGTGTCCCCGAGAACGGCCGCTCCACGGCAGGCGACATGCCCAGGCGGTCACACACCCAGGAGGCTGCCGCCACTTCCCCGTGAGTCTGGGAAGCAGCTCGTGTGTGCGCTTCCGTTCTGAGCTTTTCACTCACGCTTGGCGTTGTGCTTGAAGGTGACTAGATGTATGACAGATGTGGAGAATAGCAGAGAAATTTCCACCACAGCCCTCCTCCAGGGACCCCACCCTCAGCACTGCCCGCACCTGCAGGATGCTGGCGTGGACAGCAGGACGATGCTGCTCCGAGATGTCTGCGGTCCCCCGGGGCCATTCTCTGCTCCCACCCTGCTCTGGCCTTCGAGTCCTTTGTCCTGTAGTCTGGACGGAGCCACAGTGTCTCCGTGTCTTTGTGACCTTAGGATGGAAGTCTCTGCAGTCCCCTCTGTCCCCGGGGGGCTCTGCTGCCCCTCGGGGTGTACTGGGTCCTGCCTGGAGGTGAGATGGAGGCAGCGCTGCGGCCTCTCAGGGTGTCCTGAGCGGGTCCCCGGGTCCCCGGGTCATGGGCTCCCTGCTGTTCTCTTCTCTGCTAAGCCGTGGCTTTTGCTGTGTCATGCGCAGCGTTCGGAAGCGATGCTGTGGGGCAGAGTGCATCCCCCGCAGGGGCTTCTGCCTGCCGCGTGGCACGGAGCGGGATCTCGGGACGGCCCCGAGGCTGTCACAGCAGGGGTGCTTGTGTACCGTGCCCTCTGCCCAGTCCTCTGCCCAGTGGTCTCGTCCCTGCGTTTGTCCACGCTCATAACTAGGAATTCTAGCGCGCACTTACTGAAGTGGTTCTTGCTGACGCTGCCGCGGCCTGGCCACGGCAGGGGTCAGTTTATTCCTTACTCCAGGGCTGAGCGTGTTTTGTTGGTCACCTGGCCCAGCACAGGCCCCAGACCTCTTTCAGAGAGCCCCGTGCTTCTCATGGAAAGCAATTCGCTAACGCATGGCACCCCAAGACCCACAGACGTGCCCCCTCTACCTTCCCCTGTGCTCCCTAGTCGCTTACTTGTCGCCTGCCTCTGCCCTTTCACGAATGGGGAGGGTAGCCTTTCTCTAACCTTTGACAGCTTCAAAGAGTAAACATATCCACCACGGGTACAGTGTTTGGTCAGAAACGTGGCTTGAAAATGTGTCCCCTCGGTCTGTCACTTGTCTTTCTGTTTTCTTAAAAGGTGACACAGTTTAGGTCTAGACATTCTCCGAGGGCCTCCAGGGTCAGAGGTGGGGCTGGCTGGAGGTGGGGCTCAGGGGGCGGGGCCTGGAGCATCCCCCTCACCCCCACCGTCTCCCATGGCCCCATCGGCTCTCCTCTGCCAGGCCCCTCCTGTGCCTTTTCTGTGTGTGGCCAGCTGATCGTGGACTGAAATTTCTGGAAACGTGAGCCGAAATAAACCTCTCTCCCTCTAAGCTGGGGGTGTTGGGTATTTTGTCCCAGGAAAAAGAAAGTGACCACGGGTAGTCTGTCTGTGGACGGGCAGAGCAGAAAGTCTACACTTGGGCCCAGCTGGGCTGTCCACTCTGTGGTGGGCTGAGACCCTGGCGTCCTCTCTGGAGACGCTGCTGGCCCCACACCACACAGATCCTGCCTCTTGGTTTTCTTCTAGGACTTCTGTACTTTTGAATAGTTCACGAATTTTCGTTGAGTTGCTCTGCTGTACAGGGTGGGGTGTCGGCCAGGGACCGGTGCGTTCACGGACCAGCTGTGCGCAGATGTGCCACTTGTTGCAGAGACTGCCATTTCTCTACTGACCTGCTTCTCTGCTCTGTCAAAAGCCAGCGCACTAGCTTTCGGGCAGTATCCGGCCTGGTGACCCGTGTCGGGCCCCTTGCTAATGTCCCCTGGTCTCAATTCAGGGCAGCTTTGCAGCAAGCCTGGAACTCAGGGAAGTGCCAGTCTCCAAGGTGGTCGTTCTTTTCCGGGTCTCCGTGGCTACAGCGGTTAATTTTCCTTTCTATTCACAAACTTGTGAGATTGCATTGGCTCTGCAAGGGGTCGACACAATGAGAGACGGTTTAAAGTTTAAAGACTTCTGGCAGTAAAAACACGTTTCCGTGACTCCCCCTAAGTCCTCCCCGCTGCAAATGCGCTCCCCTGTCACTCCGCCACTCTGAGGTGGCTCTGTGGGTCCTCTTCCTGAGTGTCCTGGGGGAACAGTGACCAAAACTATGGTGAATTTGGCTGGCTGCCCGGTGCTGTCCAGTCAAGGGTGGCTCCAGAAAACGTGACGCTGTGTCTTCTCTACCGTGTCACCGGGCCTGGCACCAGGCAGCGCCCCGTTCTTCCCCAAAGTCAGAGCGCCTGAGAGAAGGGAGCGCCCTGAATCCGTGCAGGACCCGAGGCAGCCAGGGCGGTGTGGCTGAAGACCCTCAGGGGAGGACTGCGGAGCTGCCGCCGGCCGCGGTGAGAACAGCAGGAGGAGTGTGCGCACGGGGGAGCCGTGGCAGTGTCTGCTCCTGTAACAGCTGTTTTTAGGGTAAACATTCTCGGCGTTCTTTAATCGTGCCTCGTGGGTGAAACTGCTGGAAATGCCACGCGGACGATTCTCAGTCTTCCTTGCTGTAGAGTTCACCGGTTGTTGAGGTTTTCTTTGAGTTCCTTCGGTGGCTTTGTTTGCAGCGTGCCTTCGCATATGTTAAAATTTATACCTAAGCAGATCATTGTTCGGTGCTATTTGTGTTTTTTTTTTAAATTTTAAGAGCCCAATTCCTCCTTCCTGGATGTTTGTGGACATGCGACTGACTTTTGTGTTTATTATGTATTTTGTGACCTTGTTACGCTTCCCTGTGAGCTCAAGGGCACGTGCGTAGATTCTCCGGGATTTTTCTGCATAGATAAGCACAACGAGTCACCCCCGAATGGAGTCTCGCTTCTTCTTATCCGCTGCTCTCCGTCTGTCTTACTGCACTGGCCGGATGCCCGGCGCCGGGCAGAGTGGCCGGTGGGTGGGGGTGGCCTTGTCTGGCTCCCGATCTGGGGGTTTGATGTTCACCGAGTGTTTCTTGTCAGGCTCACGAGTTCCCTATGACTTTTTTTCCCCAAAACTTTTTTAAAAATCATAAATAGATTCAGAATTTTGCCAGATGCTCTTGTTGTTATGTTTGCGGAGATAATCACGTTGTTCTTCTTTCTTTAGTTTTTTTGAGGGGGTAATGGGAGTTGAACTCAGGACCTTGCCCTCTTCAGGCAGGGGCTGTGCCACTGGGCTATACCCCTGCCCTCTTTTTACTTATTTTTTACTGTTTATTGGTGTGACTTACACACATATAACGATTATCAATCCATCTTTGGGCACTGGTACCTGCGCACGATACATCCTGATTTCCCCTCCCCTCCCTTCAACCTCTCTTTCTCTCCTTATTTACAAGCTCTGTTTCCATTTTGTCCTTATTTTCTCTTTCATTTCTTTTCCTTTCCTTCCTTTCTTCCTTCTCCCCTCTAGTTCCCCTTTGCAACAATTTTTTCCTTTTTCATAATATCTGTATATATTTTGATCCTTATTTATACTTTCAGCTTTTTACATCAGAGAGACAATGTGATATTTATATGTGTGTCAAAATTTATTTCACTTATGAGTACGGTGTCAAGGTGCTTTCATTCACCTTGAAATGTCTCAAGTTTATCCTCCTTTATGGCAGAGTAGTACTCCGTTGTATTAAAAAAAACCCACATCTTTTTTATCTGTTCATTGGTTGCTGGGCATTTGGGTTATTTCCAGGATTTAGCTGTTATAAACATGGGTGCACATATATCGCTGTGACATGATGCTTTTTATTCTTTTGGGAAGATACCCAGAAGGGGAATAGCTGGGTTTAATGTGACCTCTAGTCTTAGTTTTTTGAGCAATCTGCACACTGATTTCCACAATGGCTAAACAGAAAACAGAAACCCTCAATCTGGCAGAGGAGAACAGGTAGACCTCTGAAGACCTGGGTATGGGCCAAACCTTCATGAAGAAAATGCAGTCACACAGGAAATACTACAAAGAATCACAACTGAGATCTCAGTTTATGAAAAAGCTTTTGCACAGCAGAAGAGATCAACAACAGAGGGAAGAGACAACCCACAGAGTGGGAAAAAAATCTTAGCCACTTGCTCCTCAGACAAGAGACTAATACCTAGAACGTATGAAGAACCGGGGATAAAAATCAGTTCCTCCAAAGTTAACGATCAAATCGAAAAATGGGCATCTGAAACGCACAGACACTTCTCAGACAAAGAAATACAACTTCTTGGTTCTAACAGCAAATAAATATATGAAAAAATGTTCACATCACTGGTCACTCGAGAGATGCAAATTAAAACAGCACTGAGGTTCCACCTCACCCTGGAAAGAACAGCCGTGATGAAGTCATCGACCAGTAAGCCATGCTGGGGGCTGCAGGGGAAAAGGAACCGTGCTTTGCTTTTTTTAGACTGTTAATACGATGCATTACACTAACTAGGCAGTTAACACTGCCTTGTGTTTCTGGAATAAAATTTGGTCGTGGTGTGACACCGCTGGATTCAGGTCCTGACAGCGTGCGACCCCCCACAGGCCTGTACCCACAGGGGCTCCGGCCGTACCTTTGCTTTTTGCACTGTCTTTGCCAGTTTGATATTTGGCATTGCTGGTCTTATAAGATAAATTGGGAGATTATTCTTCCTGCTCTAATTTCCAGGAGCGATTGTGTCGCAGCCACATAATTTTCTGCCTTAAGCGTTGGATCCAGTTTTCCAGGGAAACTGGAGACGCTCTAGAACACACTGCGTTCGCTGAAGCCCTCGGTGTTATAGTGCTGCTTTCATTTTTATTTGCTTTAAAATATTTTAAAATTCCCCTCTGCTTCAGCGTTTGACCGCAGGTTACTGCCGGGAAGCAGGGAGGCTGGGGTCTCCCACCGCCGCCCCCTAGCTGGAGGCTGAAAGGGTTCTGTGAGGTCTGCTCTGCGGTCAGGGGCTCTTTGCCACCTCTGGGCAGATGTTCTCTTGGGTCACTGTTAGGGTGACTGTTCTGCTTACGGTTCTGGTCACTGCTGAGAAGGAGTGAGCATCCCAGCTCCACTCCTAGGACTGTGGTTTTTCTGTAGTTTCGTCAGTTTTTGGATCACGGATTTGGATACTGTGGTTGGCACACACATTGCGGCCTGTGAGTTCTTGCCAAAGCGACTCCTTTGCATTAGGTGATGCCCCTCTCCATCCTTGACGGCATTCTTTTTTCTAAAGTTTCATCTATTACTAATACAGCTACTCTAGCTTTTGCTTTTTTGTGTGTTTGCATGGTTTATTTTATTTTATTTTTTCATTTTGAGCAACTTGTAAACAATGGCTAATGATATAAATATCATTATATTTAAAATACATTTTCTACAGGTCACGTGCTATAAAGTCTTGATTTAAAAAGCATCAAATCTGATAAACTCTGCCAAGTGTGGTGGTACATGCCTATGATCCCAGGCTTGGGAGGCTGAGGCAGGAGGCTCACTGTGAATCTGAGGTCAGCCTGAATTCTAGAGTGTCTCAAAAAGAAAAAAAGGGAATAAAAAGAAATCTGACAACCTCTGCCTTCTACCTGGCATGTTTACATGATTCATACTTAATGTGTTTATTGATGTGATTTGAGGGAAGTCCATCGTTTTGCTCACCATTTCCTGCCTGTTCCATTTAGGCCTCCTGGTCTTCCCTGTTTTTCTGCCCTCTTTTGTGGCTTGGGTGTCTAGTGATTTTACTTCATCTCCTCCACTGACTTAGTATTAGTTCCCACTCCCCCTGCATCTGGTGCTGCCCTGTGGTTCAAACATTCAGGCGGGGTCCCCTAAAAGGAACAGCAAGCACCTCGAACCCAGGGCCGGGCCCGAACCCCGCGCACCCCACAGATTTTCCCTCCCTGCTGAACACACGCGCACTTTCTCTCTCTTCCGCTTCAGATGGCGCTGCGGTGCTGCTGGCCCAGGGTCCCCGGCTGATTGCGGCCGTGTTGTGGGGAGGGCTGGGTCTCGGGAAGCTGGGGAGGTGATGGGGCCCAGACTCCACCCTTGGGAGACAGCACAGTCGCCCTGTGACACGTGCGGTCCCCGGGGGGCAGTGCTGGCACCTGGGCAGTACCTGTGTGTCCTGTCTTGGGTGCCCACGTGTGAAAATGGATTTATGGGTGCGGACTCCCCGAGGAATTGAACTCCAGAGGCAGAAAAATTGGGGCTTTCGCCTGAGCTCTTGCAGGTGTGGCTCGGTGTGCACAGACAGGTGCTAGGTGGGGAGGCCGAGCGATTCCACCCCTGACTCTAAGGAGCTCCCCGCCCCACGCCTGGGGTTGGTCTGTCCAGCCTCACTCACCTGTTACTTCCTGTCACCTTTTTTTTTTTTTTTTTTGTCTTTTTGAGACAGGGTCTCACTGTGTAGTTCAGGCTGGACTCAAGCTCATTTTGTAGCCCAGGCTGGTCTCAAATTCAGAACCATCCTCCTGCCTCAGCCTCCTGAGTGCTGGGACCACAGGCATGCCTGCCTGGCTTTTCTAGTAATTTTCAGCCTTTTGCTTCCCAGGACTGTGATTTAGGGAGAGGCGAGCATTTCTGTAACTGCGGAACCTCACCTCTGGTGTGAGGCTTCTCACAGCCCGTGCGGTGGTGTCCGCTGGCCGGCTGAGCTGCCTCTGCGAACGAGGGCTTCTTAGAATGGTTAGTGCAACAGGGACCAGTTGAAATGTTTCTACCTCCCAGCCCGGTGTCCCCAGTCATGGGGACCTGGGTTTCCCTGGATCCTGGGTGTGGCCGCCACCAGCTGTGGTCGTGGGCTCCGCCTCCACTGTGGCCCTCAGGAGCAGAACCCTGTTAGTTGCCCCTCCACAGTTGTGGGGTCCTCTGTGCACCCTGCCTTGATGGATTAAAGCACCTCCCCCCTTTTTGCCTGTCCAAGGGGCTGCTCTTGCCTGCCCAGGTCAGTACTGAGTAGTGGATATCTCCAAGCTTCTCCCAGGCTTCTCTGGAGCCCAGCACAGCTGGGGAGAAGCCCCAGAGGACAAGCCTGCTCTGGACCCTGTGTTCTGGGTCTGTCCCGTACTCTCCCTGCCACCTGGAGTCAGTCCTTCCCTGGTGTCCGCGCTTCTGCCCAGTGGTCCTGTGCTGGCTGCATGTGGTCAGCTTGGTTGGGGACAGTGCTGTGGCCCCTGCTCAGCCAAGAGAGAAGCTGAGGCAAGTCCTGGGGACCATGGCCATTTCCAACTGAGGAAACCAGGGGTAGGGGCTCGCCCAGAGGTGCTTGATACCACCTCCAGGCGCTCCCTGCCTGGCCCCAAAGCCCAGGCTTTCCCACTTTATTCTTTGTCTGTGCCACGTGGGAGCCCAGGGCGCATGGGGGGCAGAGCCGGGCCCTCCCACCTCCGCCCAGGCCGAGGGTGCGCGGCGCTTAATCCGTCCCCGGGAGGTGACCCGTGTGTGGAATTCGCTGGGCAGCCCGGGCTCGCCGGGCTCAGGATGCACGATTTCTCTCCAGGTCAATCATCCCGTGGCGCCCGAGGCCCTGGCTCCCCGCACAAACTGCTGCTCGCTTCCCATGGAAGCTTCCATCTGGGCAGTGGGCGGGCGACCCGGGGGCCTGCGTGGCCCCAGGCCCAGGCCCTCCGCAAGGTTTGTGCCACTCCCAGAACCTGCCCCAGCCTCCGGCTTCCTCCATGTAGCAAGGCTCCAGCTATGGAGAGGCTGGGGCCATCGCTCTAACTGGGGCTCGGCGCGAGCTGTGCGGGGCTGTTTGGGCAGCGAGCGTCCAGCCTGGGCATTTCTCCTGCATTTTACATGCCCGCGGGGCCTGTTCCTCGCGCCTGTCTGGTTGTGTCACATCACGGAGGGTTTCTCAGGGCGGCCTCAGGCTCTGTGCTCGGCTGGGGCAGCGTCACAGCACAGCTGCTGCCAGGCCTCTCGGTGGAGGTGCCGGACCGAGGCCCCACAGGGCGGAGCGCAGGGGCCGGCGGCAGGCCTTTGAACGTGGCCATGTGTCCGGGTCATGCAGGTGGACAGCAGCCAGGCCAAAGAGGCCTCTTAGGCGCCACCACATCCAGGAATGTCCAGAGGGGCTGTGTGCAGGGCATGCAACGGTTCTGTGCACGTGTGTGCTGGAGTGTGCAGCGTGCCCAGGGGTGTGTGCGTGCATGCTTGATAGTGCATGTGGTGTGCGGCTCTGTGTGGGAATGAGTGTGCTACTATGTACACATGTGTGTGTGCGTACACATGGATAGCTATGTGCATGAAGGGCACGTGAATGCACACGTATGAGTGGTGGGTGTGCATGGATACATGCACATGTATGGGTATGCACAGAGCATGCGTGTGCATGAGTGTTTGCATATGAACGTGTGAACACACGTGTATGTAAGTGTGCACAGTGCGTACCTGTGCATATGCATGCATGTGTGCCTACAGGTGTGTGCCTGCGTCTGTGCATGTGACAGACAGAGTGCACTGCTCGACAGTCCATGCCTGCAGGACACTGGTGTGTGAGCCATGAAGCTGCCGTGGCTGCCCTTGCTGGCTGACCCCAGGTCTGCTGCACATACGTCAAGCCCTGTGTGTCCAGGGATTGGCCCATGCTGCACATCGCTAGGCTGAGTCAACGCTGTTTCTCGTCTTGAGAACTCAGCTTGGGTGGCACCGCTCTGGCCTCCGGCCCCTTAGCTTCCCACGGGGTGGGGCTGCGCGTTTTGCTCCACTGTGTCCTGGCGCCTGTGCCTGGCCCCTGCCCCTCTGGGCAGTGTGCTGCGGGCTTTCCCACACTGCACAAAGAGCAGCGTCCAGGCTGCCTGCGCCTCGACCTCCCTGTTTGCAAAATGCTGATGCGAAGCTTCCACTGAGCCGCTCGCCTGCCGGCGGCTCCTATTCCGCCCCTTCCCCCGGTGGGGCCGTGTTCTCTCCATCTCTTGCCTTTGGGGCCAAGACATGGATTTGTCAAGTGAGTACCGTGGCCCCACCACACACATCGGCGAGTCTCACCAGGAGGCCAGACCCCAAGACGCAGCGCGGCACAGCGCCTGCCCTGTGGTCCCCTGAGCAGGCCCGCTGCGCAGCCCGGGTCGGGCCTGGCAGCCTGCTGTGTCTCCTTGTTACACCTGGGGATGAGCAGCCCCTGGGACCCTAACTCGGCCCAAGTAATAACTCAGAGGGATGCAGCTTAACGGAAGAAAGACACTTCATTTGCAAAGAGGGCAGGGCAGACAGCTGCCCTGACGAGAAAGAATCGGGGCAGTGGCTCTGGAAGGATGGAGGAGCCCTGGGCACTTTGTCCCCAGCTGTCTTTATGGGGGGGTGACTCTGCCCCCACCCGGAACTTGCCATAACTGGACTGGCTTCCCTCTGCCTGACGTCGTTTCTGCTGGGATCTGTGTGTGGCATCTTTCTGTCCTTGTTTACTTGCCCTTGACCCCCTTCCCTTTGGGGGTTGGCCTGCGGGCCAGGGGGCTCCTTATTCATGGTCAGCTTAGAGCAGTAGCAAGGACAGTGTGGAATCTGCTGGACTAGCTCATGACCCTAGAGTGAGGGATACGGTGACCGCAGAGAGCATGAAGAGACGTCTGCGTGGAGGTGCAGAGGTGACACGCCGCCTTAGTCAGTCACCCTCTTGCTTCCCCGTAGTTTACTGGGGGTGGGCGCGTCTTATCCTCTGTGCCCCGCTTTCTCCCTGTGTCCGCTGTGTCAGTTATTTCCGGGTCTTCGTGCAGTCCCAAGGCCATTTGGTGCCGGTGTCTGTACTTCCCTACCCCGTCTTTGACTTGCTTCCAGGGCAGTCTCCCAGCTCAGTTCGTTTTCAACGCCTGCCGGGCGGAGGGAGGTGCGGCTCCTGCTCCCCGGTGGCAGCCGCAGCCGCTGGGACGAGCGCGCGGTCAGCAGCGATCTAATGAAATGTTAACACATCATTAAAGTGATTTGTGATAAGCACGGTTAACAGTGTGATAAGCCACTCCCAGCTGAGTCCACGCTGAAAACAATCACTCCCAATCAGCCGCGGGCCGTTGATGCCCACGAAGGTCACGGGGACTCAATGAGCCTGGCAGGGCACAACTGCCACCTGAGACCGTCGCTGGTCACAGAGCTGGGATGCTGCCAGGGGCCCCGCTGGACTCCAGTGCCATGGGACTCGATATGTGTGGACATGGGACATGGACTGGGCTGGGGGCCAGGGGGTCCCTGGGCTCTGTGTCCCCAGAGGGCAGGGGATGGAGGAAGGGGCTGTGCTGGCCCTGGTCTGGCTCAGTAGTGGCCCCCCCCACAGGCTGTGACTCTGAGGGGAGTAATTGCCTGGCGCACGAGTCCACACTTCGGTGCCCTGGGAAAGGGGTGGAAAGGGCCTGGGGTCTGTGACTGGGGCCAGGTGGGCGGGCCTCGGGTGAGGAGGGACATACAGCAGTGGTCTGCGCAGACCAAAGAGGCCAGCTCCTCAGGGACAGCAGAGCTGATGTGTGCCCGTCACCCACGTCCACCCTGCTCACGTCATGGCCAGGGAAGAGCCCTGGAGAACAGTCCACCTCATGCCACTGTGGGGCAGTGCAGGGAGGACAGAGAGGGCACTGGAGCCGGGAGCCATGTGGCCTGGTGTAAGGTTCAGGCCTTGAGGCCACAAAAGCTGGGCTCGGACCCCGGCCGGAGCTGCCCTCGGCTGCAGAGCTTCATCTGGGACAGCATCGCCTCCCCCCGCTCCCCATGCGGTCACCTGCTGTGGGACAGTGAGGGTCCTGAAACCCAGGGTGAGGATGGACCAGCCGGGGCTCCTCTTCCAGCAGCAAAGCCCTCGGCTAGTGCAGCTGGGTTCAAGGGTCAGAGGCACGATTGAACAATACGGTGAATATTTAAATAAAGTTAAAGAGGACTCCAGTACTTCGGTGGCTGCCACGGGGTCCTGAGTCCGTTCAAAACGTTTACCTCGGTTCCTGTCAATAAAAGCAGGACACTGTGTCCTCCCTCGCCGCCTTATTCCGGAGGCCCAGTGCTGCAGCTCCCGGCTCTTCCCCAGCCAAAATGTCATTTGTCAAAGATCAACGCTTTTGGTCCACTCAGGACACGGAATCAGCCATGACAGGGCTGCTGGGGACGCTCAGGAGAGAGGACTGGGGAGCCGAGGCAGCAGGCACAGGAGCGGTGGGAGGAGCCCGTGGGGTGCGGGGTTCGCAGCAGCGCGGCCTGGGCTGCGGTGGTGTTTGGAAATGTAGGTGGACTGTTTCTCGATTGCGCTGCAGTGGAGTTTCAGGGCAGCAGCAGTGTGCCAGGGGCTGTAGGGACCAGGACCCCTGTGATACTCCCCCCTCCATCCTTCCCCTCCTCTTAGCTTTGGCCACTTGAGTTTTCTGGTGGTTTCATCAATGTTGTAGTCGTTGTCCCCATTTGGGGGCCACACACGTCACCCCCACGTCAACTGCAGCTCTTCCTCCTGCATCCTTCAGGCCAGGGCTGACGGCCGCCCTCGGAGAAGCCCCCGTGACCCAGGCCAGAAGCCCTGCCCTGCACCCGAGGCCCCCTCCATCCTGGGCTTCCGGTCCTCGCTCTCTGCGTGTCTTGGTGGAGCTCAGGCCGCTGCAGGCTTCCTTGGCATAAACCTGGGCAGGACTGCTGGCAGCCTGGCTGCTTATCCAGATGATGCCAGGTTCTGAAGAGACCCTGAGGATTACATAGGATGTGGGGGAACCTGTGGCCTGGTGCCTGGGCCCCGGTGTCTGCGCCCACCGTTGTCTCTGTTCTTTGCAGGGCTCACTCTTGTCCTGTTTGCACAAGGCCCGCCCTGGCTGTGAATTGCAATGGGCACCAAGATGGGCTCAGAAAGACAGTGACAGACAAGCCAGCAGGTGAGGGCCAGGAAGGGGCACACCAGGTGGTCTGGGCAGAGGAGGGTGACAGGGAGCTTTGTGAGCTGTGTTCTCTGTGTTCCGGGCCTGTTTCAATCATGAATTTGTGCACACCTAGAATCCCAGGACTTGGAGGCTGAGACAGGAGATTGCTGTGTTTTCAAGTCCAGCCTGGGCTACATGCAAGATCCTGTATTTAAAAAAATTCATGAACTTGGCAAAAAGTGTACAAACACACATGTGTGCATATTCGGGAAGATGGTGAGCAGGGGGAAAGGAAACAGCAGGACTGGAGGCACCGAGGCCGGCTGTTGCGAGGGCCGTGGCGGTTTACAGTTCTGGTGTGGAAGGCCCAAGGGTCTGAAGGAGGACTGAGAAGCAGAGAGCAAGCAGAACAGGCGGAAACTTTATGGTGTAGTTGGCAGTGTGAAGATGTGTCCAGGTCGATGAGCCCATACTTTTACGTGGAGTATTTAATCCATTTACGTTTAATGAGATCACAGATTCAGCTGAGTTATACTGACCAACTTCCTGTTTGTTTTCTATGTGCTTTTTTTCTATCTTTTCTATCTTTCTATCTTTCCTTGACTTCTGTGGATTGATCTTTTAAAAATTATCATCCCCCTATTTCCTATTAACAGGTTAGTGTTAGTAATCTAGAGGTTAAACACATCTTATTTTCTTATGAAATCTAATAGAAATTATTTCTTTTACCACTTCCCTACTCTGGTAGAGCCTTAGAAAACTTTAGTGTCACTCATTTTCCAGTCTTTACCTTGTCATTTCCAGACTTTAATTTCTACTTTTAAACCCCACAATACACTCTTATGACTATTTTGAGTCAACACAATTCATTTATATTTGTAAACATTTTTGTTCTTTTCTTAACTCTTTTTTATTTTTGAGACAGAATCTTACAAAGTTGCTCAGAATGGCCTTGAGCTCATAATCCTCCTGTCTCAGCCTTCCCACTGCTGGGATTACAGGTTTGGCCACCACACTCAACCTTTTTCCTTGACTCTTTTCCCTTCCCACATTCCCATGTTATGGCCAGATTTTCCTTTGCCTGCAGCATCCATTGTAGCATTTCCTGAGTGTGTTTAGTTTTGCTGTCCTGGCTGCCTCAATGTCCTGAATTGATTCAAGTGTTTCCCTTTTGAGGTCTCTTTGAGTCAGGAAGAGCCAGAAGCTGCATGGGGCGGGGCTCAGCGGAGAAGGTGGAGGAGGACACAGCGTGGTGTCTTTCTGCTGGGGAGCGCTCAGCAGCAGCAGCTGTATTGTTTTAAATCACACCTCGAAAGACACTCAGGAAGGAGGACTCAGAGCTGCCCCAGAGCGTGGCTGGGACGAGGGGATCAGAGTGCATAGTGAGAGGAGGATTTTGAGGGGTGTTCACAGCAGTGCTTCTTTTACTATAATAATTTTTTTGGTTGCCTGGAATTTAACTCAGGACTCTGTGCTTCCCAAGCAGGTGCTGGTGCCACTGAACTGCATCCTCTATGCTACTGTAATAAAGCTTTAAAATGTGACCATCCACTGTGGTTCTCCATCACAGCTCCCGTTCTTTCCTCATGGGAGGTGCTGTGTGTGGAAATCCCAGAGGCTCCAAGAGGACTCTGCCCCCAGCCATGCTCACTGCTCGTGTCCTCGAGAGCCTGGGAGGGTGTGAGCCTGCAGCTCAGGAGCTGTGGACGCTGGGCTTCTGTGTGGTGAGATCGCCGCCTCCGCACCCCGCGTGTCCCAGGAGAGTGGCTGTGCCCACTTCATCCTGGGGCCTATGCTGCTGGCCCCCAACCCTAAGGAGAATGCCCTCACTGTCCAGCATTTTGTCCCAGCCTGGGGCTGCCCATCCCACCCGGCAGCTCCACAGCCTGGCCAATCCCAACCACATGTCGAAGCCCACGAAGCCCCGAGGTTCCTCGGCCTCCTGCTTCACAGGCCTCGTCCCCGGGACCCTGAGAGGCCCCAGGGTCTGTCTGGGGTCAGCTCGGCTGCGGTGCTGCCCTCCTGGTCCCTGGCGGCCTGCACCTTCCTGTCCTTTGGAGCAGAAGCCCTTGTGCTGGTGGACACTTCACTCTCCGCCAGCTCCTCCGCTCGGGACGGGAGGTGACAGGTGACAGCAGGCAGCATCCGAGGTCTTGGGGATTTGTTGCTTCAAGTGGTTTATACACCTGGGCACAAAAATGCCCTCGCCGTGTCCCACGCCCACCTTGCCCTGTCTGAGTTTCTGCCTCCTGGGCGAGAAAAACCGGATGGGATGAAATCTCCTGACTTTCCTGACTTCCAGCAGGATGCATAGTTTTAACCCAGACTGGATGTGAATTCGTGTTTACCTTGTTCTTTTTCTCAAAAGTTGGACAAGAGATTTAAGAAATCATCAGTGGCTGCGGATATAGCCCAGCGGCATAAGTGCCTACCTGGCAAGTGCAAGGTCCTGAGTTCAATTCCCGGCACTAAAAAACAAAAAGGCCAGTTCTCTAACAGGAAGCTCCGAGCAATTCTCACTAAACAACTGATGGACTAAATGAGTGGCCTGGGGCCAGGGCCCTGTGCGGTGGACATTACAGTGTGACGCGAGCAGCCACGTCAGCTCTGGGACGGAACCTCCTCTGCTGTGTCTACCAGCTCATGTCCAGGAGGTGGGGTTTCAAAGGGTGAATAGGAGTTTGCAGATGAAGAAAACATGAAGAATACTTGATGCAGGGAAGAGCATTTGGACACTGGAGAGGTTTGGTCAGATGCGGAGACAGGAGGAGATGTTGAGCAGTCCTCAATTGGCCTCTCTGCCTGAAACCCAGTGTTCTGACAGTAAGGACCCCAGCTATGGACTTAGGGCTAGACTGGACTTAGACTGGACTTAGGCTGGACTTAGTAGCTAGACTGCCCATCTGACCTGGACCACCACTGAGACCCACATGCATGGTCCAGGGTGGGCCTGCATGTACCTTCTTGGGGTCACAATTCAGCCTCTAGAAGGGTCCAGAACAACCATTACCTCTTGACTATGCTGCAGGGGCGGCTCTGCACTCAGCCCCTCCGTGTGGCTCTGCCCAGGCCACATGTGCTCTGTAAGTCACTCATCAACCTTCGAGCCCTGGGGCTGGGCCCTGGGGAAGCAGAAAAGCTGAGACCATGGAGGGGAGGCAGACTGGCATGCACGTCATGGGTGCATATTGATGGGCTGTAGGACCACCCTTGGGGCCAGGCGAAGACACCCTTGGGAGGGACACTGAGCCTCAGCCCCAGGGACTGGAGTCAGGAAATGGGAGTGGATGCCTCCAGATGGACAGAGCCAGGAGCTCAGGAGCTGGAGCTGGGGTGAGGGGGGGTCATCCAGGTGGGGGTCTGGGGCTTTTCCGGGACCCTGGGGTGCAGGGGCAGGGCCAGTGCCTTCGGGAAGCGGTGTGGTGGGGGTCCCGTGGAAGGAGAGCAAGGCAGGATTGATTGGCGAGGGCGGCTTGATGCACGGCACCGTCCCTGGGTGCCCGGCACTCCCTGCCCACACTCGGTCACTGGCACCAAAATCATCTGCAAAGCCCTTTACAGATGCAGACGCGGCACTGGCCGCGACACCACAGCAATCACGGTGTCGCTCATTAAAGCAGACCTGCTCCTCCCGAGCCAGGGGATTGGGGCACCCAGGACTGGAACCTGCTCTGCTCCTGCCCAGCCGGTGGGTCCAGGAGAGCCTGGACCCTGAGCTCTGTGGGGCGGTGCCACTGCCGGTGCATGGGGCTGGGGGTCTCCGTGCTGCCTTCCCGGGGGGAGGGGCAGAGAGAGCAAGGTCAGCTGCGTCCAGTCCCGGGAGAATGCCGCTGAGTGCAGAGCGGACGAGACCCTGGGGGCCCTGACGCTGAGGCCACGGCCTGCGTCCTCTGTCCCCACAGCTCAACCTGCACTGTGGTAGCTGCCAGGCTCTCTCTGCCACTGAGCCCCTGGGGTCCTGCCCAGCCCTGGACCCTGTGCCCAACAGCCCCAACGGCCAGCTCCAGTCTGGACTTGCCCAGCTCTTCCCCGCCTGCACCAAGGGTCTGCATGACCCGCGGTCTCAGAGCACAGTGGCCCTCGGCCGTGCCTTTCTGTGCACCTTTCTTTGTCCCCTTCCTTTGAGAGTCAGGGATGGCTCAGAATCGCTTTTGCAAAACTATTTAATTGGGCCAACCCTGAGTTACTGGTTTCTAAGTTATCCAGGCTGAAGACCGGGACGAGGGACCGCGGAAACCCGGAAAAGAAAACCTCCACGAAACCCCTACAGCCACTTCAGGAGGTGAAGCGGCCAAAAGCAGGTGCTGGGAGTTTGCTCAACAAGTCCCTAGGCTGTGTGACCTGTCCCCACCAAGTCCGGGGGAGCGGCCAGGCTCCAGCGCAGCCTCCAGCTCCTGAAGACAAAAAGACAGCAGGGAGCAGCGGTCCCTGTGGCACGGGCAGCGTCCCCAGGGAGGGCAGTGACACGCTCTGGCAGCTGAGGCAGTGCAGTGCGTGGCCAGCTGCTCTTCCTGGGCCAGATGAGGACGCCCTGGGCTGGAGCGGGGACACAGTGTAGCCTGCAGCTGGAAGGTGGGGCGTGGCTCCTGCTCACTGATCCCTCTCACGCTGTCCCCATGGGCCCTGGCTGGAGGCGGGGCATCGCATCTGGCTCATTGGAGGTGGCCCTGCCTGAGCGCTTGGGTCCGGCTCCACACCCTGCTCACAGTGTGGGGCTCAGTGGCCCCCATCTTTTGTTGCTGTGAAGGGAGCCCCCGCTGGGGACAACTCTGCTGCCTTGCCGGGTGCCACCATCATGCTGCCCCACAGCCAGGGGACCCTAGCAGTGCAGATCATGCACCACCTCTCACCATCTGCAGCTGTGCCCAGGCCTCTGTCCTCCACTTGGTGATCGCATCCACTCCCCATGGCTTGGTGGCCCGGACTCCTCTTCTCATCCGGACGGAGAGGGTGAGGGCTGCCTGGTGACTTCTCTTTTATGACGTTGCCCCTGTGGACACCGAGTCTCAGATGGCCCCAGCTGAGGTCTTGGGGGTCAGCACTTCAGAGTGTGCACTGGGGGTCACTGTCGAGCTCATGACACAACTCCCCCTGCTCCGCTCCCCGCCCACAGAAGGGGCACAGGGCCGAGGCTGAGACCCCTGCACACTGCTCCTGCCCTGCCCTGCTCTGGAGGCGCCGGCCGCTGCCCTGGACCTAGGCCAGGCGTCCATGCTGTGGTTCTGCCCCTTTGTCGCCTTCTGTGCCCCCAAAATTCAGCACAGCACCTCGCCCTGGCCCTGCTGTACCCTAAGGTGCTGCTGCCCGTGGGGCCCATAACTGTTCCCTGGAAACTCCTAGCACTGCGCTCACCTGGCTCCAGCCGGACTTTCCCTGCCCAGCCTCTGCTCTGGAGGAAGGGACGTGAGAAATATGCAAATGTCCACTCCCTTGGCCCTTTGCCCTGCTGTGGGGGGCAGGAAATCACCTCTTCAGGAAACTGCGTAATTACTGCAACTGTGTCGAGCCGGTGAGCCAGGCTGCAGGATTCACTCTGCTATTAACCTGAAATCTGTCTAGACGGGGTGGGAGCACCGGACAAGACAAATTCATTAGCCGCCCTGAATAATTCAGAGGGATTTGGAGAGCAAATGAGCGGTGGGCGCTGCTCCGCCACGGTCCCTGCACATATAGATTCCCCTTTAGGAGGCAGAGTATAAATTAATAACAGTCTGATCCGCACTAATGACGCAGGCGGGGCTCCCAGACAGCGGCTCATTAGCGCAGGCCCTCGCGCTCCCCAGCGGCGCGGTGGGTTAAGTTCCTAGCAGCCGCTGGCTGCCCTGGTCAGAGATGACCACTCCGCCCACGAGCCGCACGGCCACAGGACTTCGCCTTGGAGGAAGGGCTCCTCCCCAAGGTGGCGCCGGCTGGCAACTGCTCAGAGCAGAGCAGTGCAGAGCCTGTCCTCTCTCCCTCACCACGGGTCCTAGGCGGGTGACCGGGCCAGGATGCCCCTTCTCGGGGGACAGCTGCCCTTAGGCTGCAGAGAGAGCCGCTTGCCTGCTCCCGCCCCAAGTGAGGAGCCTGGGACACATGCCTCGCCGGCCTTGATGCTGGCTCTCAAATGTCCATGTGTCCCTGTGCCCCCCGACCCACGCCAGCACAGTCTCCACATGTCCTGGCTGCACCTGTCGCCCACACACAGGGCAGGCAGGAAGGAGGGTCCTGTGGGTGTGGGGACACCCTGTGACTTTCTCCCCTGGCCCAGATGTGCTTGGGGGCAGAGCCTCTGCCACCCCATGGCTGGGCCTGGAGGACACCACATTCAAGACATTGAACCAGGCACAAAAGGACAAACCCTGCCCAAGTCCACAAAAGCCCAGGGACAGCCAGGAGATCATGGAGGTTCGGGGTGCTGAGGAGGGCATGGATGTCAAATCGTGCAAGGTTACAAAGTTGCAAATTACAGATTAAGATAGAAAAAGAGCATTTACCCAATGAATGAAGAAGTAACAAATGACCAGATTAAAACAGCTGCTCCCACAGTGGACCGCCCCGTTCCAGCCGCTGTGTCCAGCAGCTGGGCTGCTGTGAGTGGCTTAGAGCAGGAGTTTGCCCCAAGCTCTGGGGACCTCAGAGATGTGGGATTCCAGGACTCACAGCTGTGAGGAGGCGGGGCCTGCAGAGGAGGCGGGGCCTGCAGAGGAGGTGGCCTCTGGGGTGGCCCCTCCCTTCCCTCATCAGTGCCCTGTGCCCGGAGCAGCTCCCCTCCGCCAGGCCCTTCCGCCTTGGAGCAGCTGACCAGGGACTGCAACCCTAAACTGAAACAAACCTCTCTCCTTCCAACTGTGCTGTCCGGTATTTTGTCTTGGTGATGGGAAAGTGGCGAAGACAGCTGTCCCAGGCATTGTGGCAACATCGGATCCTGCAGCCCCCCTCTGCCCTTGGACATTTTAGGCCTCAGGCTATGGGCAGGCATGGGGGCAGTGCAGGAGAGGCCAGGGGACACTTGCTGCTCTGGGATCCTGATGGCAAAGGACACACTGGAGAGGTTATGGCCACAGCCGTCCCCACACCCTGCAAGTGTGGCTCACACCCCTGCAGCGTGTGCTGGGCCTGAGCCCTGGCCATTCCTGCCACTGCGTCCAGGAAAGCAGGGCAGGTGGCTTCCCAGATGTGCCACCTCCGGGACACAGGCTGACCGCTCTCGCAGCCCACCTCCCACCACACAGAGGCCCAACGGCACTGCCCGGGAAGGTTCCCTGGGCGGCCCAGCCGCTTGCGGGTCCGGGGCCGGAGAACTCACCACCAGGAGGTCCTGCTGCCTGGGACAGCCCTCTGGAGTCCCGTGGAAGGTGACAAAGCCTGCCTCTGCCCTTGGTAAACTAGCAGTGGCCTCAGTTTCTCTAGCCATGGCCCACTGGGTGGGTCCCCTGGTCTCCTGTCCTGGCCAAGGCTGACTAAGAGGAGGGAGAGGGACTGTCACCTTCTTCACTGCGGTCTCCGCCCTAACTCCACAGCCCTCCGTGAAACAACCTTCACTGCCTCCCACACTGACCTGATGTACTGCAGGCCTCACAGCTCGCACGGGAACCCTCTAGTTCAGAAGTCCAGCTCCCCTCAGCAGGGGCGGGGTGGATGCCAAGGCTCCAAGGAGAACCCCCTTCTGGGCCCTTGCAGCTTGGGGAGGCCCCACCTGCAAAGCCAGCAGCACAGGCCTTGTCCTCCCTCTGCCTCCACCCCCTTCCCCTGGGAGACCTCTTGTGGTTATGTGAGGCTCATCTTTCAATCCAAGACACCCCCCCGTTTTTAGGTTTTTAGGTGGGGTGGGGTGGGAGGGTGTGCAAGGTGGTCCTAGGAATTGAACCTAGGCCCTTTGCACTGAGTTATGTGCCTGGCTGTATTTTGTTTGTTTGTTTTGAGACAGGGCTCACACTTGTGATCCTCCTGCTTCAGCTTCCCAGAGCACTGGGCTCACAGCGTGCACCACCACACCCAGAAACCTCCTTATCTCGAAACCAGCTCATAGCCACTTCGTTTCCCCCTTGCCGTGCTCCCAGCGTGTTTGCAGTGTCCAGGGATCAGGCCTTGGTGGCTCTGGGGGCTGATATCCCGACCCCAGACCTCCTTCCCCAGAGCCCTGGGGTGTGGCTCAGTCACACTGCTCCATTGGCCCCGTCCTGACCCACACGCCCCGAAACCCAGGGAACCACGCCTGCTGCTGCTGCTCACTGCCTATGAGACAGTGACAGACAGTGGCGGAGTGACTGGCAGGGCTTGCTGGAGGGGAAATGGTACCCTAGGGCTCAGACACCTTGACCCTGAATTTCAGCCTCCAGGCTGAGAGACCAGAGCTCGCTGTGGTTTAAGTCACCGATTGTTATGGCTGCCCCTGCAGCCGAAGAGACAGGACATAAAACCAGGCCTGCAGCAACTTGTAGCAGCTAAATCTTGGAAACAGCCCAAATGTCCATCATCCGAGGAATGGATAAAAAAGATATGGTCTTTTCACACAATGGAGTACTACTCAGCGACGAAGGGGGAGACACTGGAGACTTTCATAGGTAAGTGGCTGCAACTGGAGACCACACACAGTGAAATAAATGAGACTCATGAGTGCAAACATGGTACCGTCTCCAGAGTGTGAGAGGCTGAGAGAGTAAATGAGATCCAAAATGTACAATAGATGTTATAAAATGGGAGGAGACCATTCAAAAGGACTGAGAAACTGGGGTGGAAGAAAGGAGAAAAGAAGGATGGGAAATGCAAATATATATATATACACACACACAAAATAGGTAAGATGGTCACACTACTAATTGGGATTAGTGTGTTGAAAAGGAAGGTTGGTGCTTTCATGGTTTGATCAGTTTTTCCTGCCTGGATCCTGCAATCTGAGCTACCTGGAAGCTAACAGCACACCTGTCACCTTGTTCTGAAATCCTGAATCATCCGAGCCGCAGTGCAGAGCTGCTCTGCGCTGGTAACAGCCACAGTGTGAGAACTACCGACCGACCGTCATCCATTCATCCTCGACGGGAAACACAGCTCGGGCACCCGGGGCCTTGAGCACTGAGTCCCTGCCACAGGAAGGGCTGGGACAGGGTGGGCTGGGTCCACAGGACACCTGCAAGGGCTGTCACAGGAAGGGACAGTTCCGCCCCCTCCCACGTGCCATGGAGCCCCAGCTCTGCTCCAAGGCCTCATCTACATTAACCGCTCATTTCTCACCCCATGGGACCTGCAGGCCCACAGGTGGGTGCAGGAAGTCACAAGGCTGGGACCACAGCCAGCTGGGCAGGAGGTCCAGGCCCATTATTAGTTGGGCTGCTGCAAGCATAAGAGGCTCCCCCAACCACGTCCCCGCCAGCCACTTTCCAGTCCCACAGCCCACCACGGGCTGCAGGGCTGGCCCAGATGCAACCCTGGTGACAGCACTGGCCCAGGGACACCCAGGCCTGGCAGGGTCCCGGTGGCCAGGGCCTCCTCTGTGAGATCTGGGCCCCCCCTACCCCTCTGGTCACAGCCTCTTCTGTCTAGGTGCCCAGCCCCCGCTGCAGGACAGGCCTGACTTTCAAGTTTTGGTTTTTAAACCAAAAGTAACTAAAACAAAGCAGCTGAGGGAGGAGAGGAGTGGGGCGCCTCTCGCTGCAGAGCCCTCTGGGGCCCCCTGAGCGTTCCAAGTCCCCGCACCGGGTCCCTGGGGCTGGGCTGTGGGGAGAGGCCTGCTCTGCCAGCTGGTGCGGGCGTCTGGATTCCACCGGGGCGCAGGGTCTGTGCGAGGCAAGGGTTGGGCCGGCCTTTGGTCTCCCGCCTGCCCGCCCTGTGGCAAGGGTGACGAGAGGTGTCTTTGAAGGGAAAGTGGTGGCCACTGGAGAGGGCAGGGGTCCTGGGAACACTTAGCCCCTTGCCACTGATCAAAGCCAGGCTGGGCCACTGACAGGCGAGGTGTGGCCGCCTGGCTCTAATTAGGGCCACAGTGGTTCCCGCCCGGCTTGCTGTGACTCCAGGCCTTGGGCACCTCACCCGGCTCCCCAGCAGGGGCTTCGGCCCTGTCCGGCCTCAGTCCCACCTTCCCAGGGAGCCCCACACCTCAGGCTCTGTGGAGGGCCCCTGGCCACCCTGTCTGGCTCACACAGGGCCCTCCAAACGCAGGAGCTGGAGGCCCGGTCCCCAGGTGGCGCTGCGGGGAAGAGGAATGGGCCCTGGGAGGGTTAGGTCCCTGGGGCGCAGTATCGGGCACTTTGGGGCACTATGGGGCGTCCTGGCCTCTCCCATCTCCAGGCCCAGCCCCAGGCGGATCCCTCTACCGGGGACCCAGGTGACCTCACAGCCGGGCTGTGTCTTTTTTCTTACTCTTACTTTCTTATTTTGATGAGCACATGGGTTTTTTCCTGTGTATTTGTTTGGTTTTGGGGGGTACCAGGAATTGAACTCGAGACCCTCTGTTTGCTAGGCAGGTGCTTATGCTGCTGCTCCCCAGCCCCAAGGAGCACATTTAAGTGCATTCCTTGTGGGGAGTCGGAGCAGGTACACTGCACGTGGGGCTTCTTCCTCCGTCCCCGTCCCCTGCCCTGCTCCTGAGGAATGGCCTCTGCTCCTGCCAGCTGGGGTGGCGCAAGCACGCAGACCTCCCTGCGCTCCAGCTGCCAGGAGGGAGTGGCTCCCCGTGCAGGGCCTCTCAGGGTGGCTCACGGTCACAGGGGCCCCGTCCTGACACACACACCCCAAAACCCAGGGAACCATGCCTGTTGCTGCTGCTCACTGCCTGCAGGTCCTCTGCCGGGGGCCCAGCAGGCCCCGTGTGGCGGCAGAGCCCTCTCCTGGACCGAGTGTAGTGACTGACCGCAGCTGTAGGTCCTACCCCTCACCCCAGGGGCGCAGGAAGCAGCTGAGCCCTGACAGTTTCTGTCCCCTCCAAGCCCAGCCCCCAATTGGGACCCCTCAGTGTCCCCAGGACCTCCAGAGGGCAGCGTGTGCCTGGGCTGGCAGCCTGGGAGGGCCCGGGAGGAGCTCTGGAGCTGGCACCCCCGGGAGTGGGGCCCGGCTGTCAGCAGTGCGCTCGCCCTGGCCTTCGTCTCCCCTTCTGTGAAAGGGGCGAGGTCTGTCTGCTCCGAGCTCAGGGACCAGCCCTAGACAGGTGGTCAGTTCCCATGAAGCTGACTGGGGCTGGAGGTCCCGCTGGGCCTCTGCCTGCTGCCCCACCTCCCCCCAACCAGGGCTGCTTGCAGTACAGTGCTGCGCTGAACACCCCTCCCCAAGCCCTTCTGGGGGTACAAGCTGACAGGCGGCGTCCCCGTTTACCTTGCTTTCAGGGGCCCAGGAGGTCTTGGGCGTGGTTGGTGTAAAAACATGAGGCGAAAGGTCAAGCTCAAAACTACTTCCGGAAGGCGGAAGGGCAGCTGGTGGACAGACCTGGGGAGCGTGGGAGGGCTGCCCAGGCTGGGCACGGGGGCAGGCGGAGGGGAGCCCAGCGCAGAGCCAACTCCTTCTCCCAGCGGCGCACAGGGCTGCTGTGGGTCCCTTGCCCGTGGCCTTGGGAGTGCCGGCCTGGGACCACCCTGGGGCAGTGCCTGTCACCAAGCTGTCCACACAGGGTCACCTGATCGGGGGGAGTTTCGGGGAGAAGGTGCAGTCATGGAGGTCACATTCTGTCCCCGCCCACTCCTCATCCCCAAAGCTTGATTTTATTTAAAATGAAACTTAAAAAATAACGTGTTGTTTTCCCTCCTTATTTTTTACATTTTGGTGGTGCCGGGGGTGGAACCCAGGCCTCAAATGTGCTTCGCAAATGCTCTGCTGCTGAGGCCACCTGGGCCCCGTGTTCCTCCCGCTGAGCGATTGAGCTTCAGGAATCGAACCCAGGGCCTTTGCGCTGAGCTGCAGCCGGCCATTTATATTTGTATTTTCAGGCAGGGTCTTACTAAGTCTTCAAGCTGTCCAGGGTGGGCTTGAAATTTCGTTCCTCAGCTTCTCTGAGTGCTGGGATCTCAAGCATGAGTCACCACACCTGACAGTTTTTCCAGTTTTGTTATCCACGTACACTCACAGTACAAGCAGACAGAACAAAGCAAGAACCAGCAGCCAGCGTTCCTAGAAATGCATCTGAGTCCTTCCTCCCGCACACATGCTGCTGTTCAGCCTGTGCCTGTTACCAGCACTGCAATCGCCTTGTAGGCAGAAATTTGCAGGAGTGACTGTGCTCTCTCAGGAAACACCTCCAGCTTTAAAGTTCAGGGTTCTCACTCCAGGAAGGAGTATTGTAACCAAGTTACCAGCTCCCGTATTCTGAGCCTCATTCAGAGAAGTTGGCTCCGTGTGTGTGTGTGTGTGTGTGTGTGTGTGTCTGGAGAAGCCAGGCTAAACACACAGCACACATGTGCACATGCATGCACACACATGCACACATCTGCACACACACGTACAGACATAGGCATGCGTATGTGCACACAAGAAATGCACACACACATGTACACATAGACACGTACACGTGTATAGTCACATGCACACAGACACATGTACACACGTGCACATGTGTACACATAGACACATATACATGTGTAGGCGCATACAAGCACATGCACACACGCACAGGCGTATACATAGACAGATACACATGTGCAAGTGCATACAAGCATGTACACACATGCACACACACACACAATCCACACGCCCAACAAGCACACGGCATCCATCATCTTCCTCTTTCCTTTGCAAAGAACTAGAAGCAGCCGAAAATGGATAGCCTGGTCCCGGAACAACTGAGGAGGTCAGCGCCTTTCAGTCCTATCTGGCAGCCCAGGGGACAGGAGCCAGGAAGGGCCCGACCGCCCCGATAGCCGCCCCCACCCCATCGACACTTGGACAATCGTTCGCTATTAGAAGGCTCTAAGTGACGCGGGTGTCATCTGTTATGTTATGATTTATGCAGCCATCACTCGGATCACCTAAATAAGAAAAATGCTGGTTTTCAACCGCCACCGAGCTGTGTCTGGTCTCCGTTAGACAGAGACCGACCACACGGAGTGACAGCTCCGCTGTGCCTCACAGCGACGTGACTGATGGGCCGGGCAGGATTTAATCAAACTCGCCATCCCCGGCCCGCTTGGGAGTGGCTTTCTGGTTTGAATTTGTGGCTCTCCGTGTGATATCCCGGAAGGCGCTGTCTCTGTTAGAATCTCTAAGTCCCACATCTTCAAGTTACGCGGGAGAGATTGTCCAGTCAGGAAGTTAGGCCTGGGGAAACCGGCAGACTGTCCAAGTCTGCCGGAGGCAGGGGACTGGGCCTTGCGTATATTTATGTGCTGTGCACCTGCTTCCATGTGCTCTCGATAAATGTGTAAGACACGGATAACATGTGACATAACGTCCACCCAGTGTGTAACAACGGGCTGTGTGACTCGACTGTCCCGTGAACGCGCGCACGGCTGGGCCATGGCCAGCAGAAGGGAGCTGGCCCTGCGTGTGTGAGGGCCTGGGCTCCGTCTGCAGTGCTGAAAAAAATAGCAGAAAATTAAATTTACTTTCCTAGGACTATGTATTTACTGTCAGTAAATTTAAACCAAGGGAAATATATGTAAATATGTGCATAATTGAAACAAATACGTAGACATGGTGGGTGCGCTGTGTTACATGCAGTGCTACAGATGCACTGATCACGTGCCGCACATTTACTGACGTCACTCGCCACGCCGTGTGGTGGTGAGTCCGGATCCAAACGGCTTTACCAAGCGCTCGTTCCTCGGCTTTGCGGAGAGGACGTCCTCGGCCTTCAGACGCCGCCTGGAGTCACTCCTGACCCTGTGGAACTGGGCGCCAGCCTGGTTAAACCTCCCTCCCTCCGACACACACGCCTGGGTATCGCCACCAGAGGGGACGGGGACAGTCGGAGGGTCCTGAGCACCCGGCCAGCAGGAGCAGGACCCTGTGAGCGCGCGTGGTGGGCAGGGCTCATTTCCATTGCAGAGGGCAGCTGCCCCCTGCCCGCACACCCTCTGCTCAGCAAATGTGCACCGCACACCCCCTGTGCGCCCAGCCGCCTCGGCCCGCCTCCTGAGAGCCGGTTTCCTGTCTTTAGAAATGGCAGTGGGCCCCCGCTGGCTCTTAGCTCCCACTGAGCTGGTAAACCCGGCGTCTACGCTTGTGTCTACGCTTGCTTGCTACTTTGACTCATGCTTTCAAGACCCCGCCCAGGGAACCACACTCAGCCAGCGAGATCAAGGGCCGCTTCCTGCTGCCCATGTCACCTTGCCCGCGGGACCGTTGCCCCCGCTCACCTTGACTTTCTGCGGGGTCTGTGTGTCGTTCCTCTGCGGGAATCTCCAGCGACAAGGACAAATGAACAGCCGCCTTGGTGGACAGTGAGGGTTCTGCGCGGGCTCTGGGCCAGACGCCCAGAGGGAAGGGAGTGTCTTCTAGTTTCCGGTCATTTATTTAAGACCCTTTTAGCTGTAGACCTTTGAGGTGCAGCATAAACACGTCCGCGTGGGGAGGAGGCACCGGCACACGGGGCCTCTTGATCTTTCTCTCTTCCCTGCTCCTTACCCTGCACCCCCAGACCCCCTTCCCGCCCCCACATCTTTGGGTATTTTAAATGTTTTTTCCTGAAATTTTAATAAAACAGGATCCCCTGAAACAACCTGATGACTCTCCAGGGTTGGATCCGGACACCACCCTTGTAGACGCGCCTGTGAGGAGCTCTGGACGACTTCTCTAGAGAGGGGCGGGGTGGGCACCCCGAGAGGCTGCGGCCTGGGTCTGGGGCAGGAGCCTTAGGGTTAGGGTTAGGGTCCTGTTGCTTCTTGGCTTCCCACCCCGAAGTGGCTGTCACTGCCCCATTCACAGATCTGCTCCATGGTGTTTTTTCCCCTAATTTGTTTTGACGCAAAAATCAGTGTGAGTGGGGTTTGAAGTCAGCTAATGACCCAGGTCCCCGAGGGCTGGCCTGGCGAGCTGTGGCCTTGGTGGGAACCTGTGTGCTCTGGCTCAGGAGAGTCTGGGGCGGGGGACAGGGACTTCCTCCCCCAGGAGGACAGCACAGAGGCGAGGGCGTGGCTGAGGCTCAAAGCTACTTTTACTGCCTGCAGGGCCTTAGGGCATGGCCTTCCCGGGGACCCTGGCCCAGGCCTTGTCTGTACCTGAGGAAGAAGTCTCTTTGTGTTCAAGCTTCCGTACTTTGGTCAGGATTTGTGTCAGCACAGACTGTCTATCACAGCCCTGGAGAATGACCCACGGCTCTTTCCAAATTCACTTCTTCATTTCAGGAAAATTGTCTCCTGTGACATCTGCAAATATAACTTCTGTTCCATGGTTGCATTCCCTTCTTTAGGGTCACTGCTTCTTTGGGGCCTCTAGAGAAAAAGAGCCCCGGGCGGCTTGCGCATCTCGGGGGACCTCGGGTCTCTGCTCGGACATCTCTGCCTGTCCCCTTGTCGCCTGGCTTTAATGGATATGCTCAGGATTTTGCCCCCCCCATGCCCCCACAGTATGGCTTCTGCCATGCCAAGACACGCAGGAGCCACGCCGTGATGCATGGCGGGTGTGGGGGGGTCCCCGGCTTCCTCCTTGGAGATGCAGGGCCCACGCTGCGCACCCCAGAGACGCTGCCTGCGGCTTCCGCCCCTCCCCGGCTTCCGTGCTCCGCTGTCTGCGCAGTTCTTGGGCTCTAGGGGGAGGCCCAGGTCCTTCTCCGGGCCTGTGCCTCACATTGGCTGTCACGGCCCCACTGGACAGCATCGCCATAGCGGCCCCATGGACAGCGATTGCTGGAGGTCAGCCCGTAATGCTTCAGGGTGGAGCAGAGGAGGCCGCAGGTGGACAGGAGGAGGCTGGGGCTGGGGCACAGGGCTGGGCGTGCAGGACGCTGACGTGGCAGCCCATGCCCAGGGCCCTGCCCTGGAGATCTCTCCTCTGCTGTCTGGAGCCGTCCTGGGTCTGCGTCCTCCTGCACTAGCTGTACCGCCAGCTCCTAGCAGCAGAACAGGGCCTGAGGGCGTGGCCTCCCCATGGACCCTGGCCGTGGCCTTGTCCTGGGTGCTGTGGGGCTGCCAGGGCCTGGGTTTGGCTCCCATCTCCACCGCTGCCATGCGTGGTGCCAACTCGGCCCAGAGCAAGGGCACTTCCCAGAAGCCCCATGTCTGGGGCCAGTTAGGCTCCTGATGGTGACAGAGCCCTGAGTCTGCCCCCTGGATCCCCACTCTCTCCTGTCTCTCCACTCTCCACTGCCCGGAACTGGATCTGCTGAGCTGGTGGGGGGGGGACCTGGAGGACCAACTTCTCATCCCAGAATCGATTTGGAATAAACCGAGCACTTTCCATATGAATTGATCTTAGACGCTGGCCGAAGTCCAGGATCTCAGCACATCCCTAGCACCCGCCGAGCCCCTGGGCTATGCGGGACTCTGGGTAAAGCATACAGAGATTCTTGGGACCTCGGGCTCCTGTCCGCAAACCCAGACCAGTGAAGGCCCGTGCGCTGCATCCCGAGGCAGGCAGGGCCAGGTGTCCTTGCACCGGGGATGCTGCAGGTCTCCTGGGCCTCCGGTAACACTGTGTGTGTGCTGTGACCCTGCCTTGACTGCCCACCCCTGTCCCCTCCGGGTACACCTGCTGACAGCCACAGGACACTTTCTGGAGTTGTCCCCAGGAAGACCCTGGGTAAGGTGAAGAGGGAGCCAGCTGGCCCAGGAAGGGGCTGGCTCCCGCCCTGCTAATGAGACCCGCAGAGCCCCAGAGAGCCTAATATGGGGAGGGGGACACCTGCCCAGCAGGGGTCCAGCCTCATGCCTGGCTGGGTGGCACAAGAAGTAGGGGTGGGCAGGGGTGGCCAGTGTGGAGACCGGAGGCTGGGAGAGGTGTGGAAAGCTCAGCCTGGTGGTGCACTTGCCACCCTGCTGCACAGCCGTGACGGCCAGCACAGTGTCACCTGGGGGGGTCAGCACCAGACATCTGGGCACCTGGGATGCTGTCCAGGGCAGGAAAGCTCAGCTTGCTGAAAGCCTGGGTGCTGGCTGTGACTCACGGGCATCCAGCTGCCAAGGGACCTGCCAGCCTCACATCTGCTTCCTGTTGGTTCTTGCAGCCCGGGAGACCCCGAGCCTTCTCCACTAAGGGAGGCATTAGGAAAGGGGGAGCGGGGACACAGGGGCCTCTGTCTGTTCCCACGGGGTGTGCGGTGGCCAGGGCAAGTGACTCCCGGGTTGGGCTTCTGTTTTCCCATCTGCAACATGGGTCCAGAATAAACTGGATCCTGTGCTGTGGCGGTGGGGACAGATGCTGCCCGTCACAGCCACTGGGATGCTGCCGCTCTGCCACCAAAGGGTGCACGGGGAGCTGCTGCGGCAGCGCCCTGTGCCAGGCAGGGCTCCGAGGGCACAGCCAGGGTCAGGGAGTCAGACCTGTGCTCTCTGCACAGCTCTGACAAATGCCTACGTCTGTCCCCACGCCAGCCTCAGGGTCGCCTGGAGTGGAGCTGCCGGAACAAATAACCGTGGCCGGAAAGCTCCTGAGAGCAGACAGCACCTTCGCAGGCTGAGACGGGCTGCCCACCTCTCTCCAAGGTTCTCGGCGAGGATCTGTGCGTCTCTGCCACCTGTGGGGTCCAGTGGCCTGGCTTGGGGCCACCACACTCCTGCCTCTGCCCCGTCTCTACATGGCCGCCTCCCCTCTGTGTGTCTCTCCCTTCCTTATAAGGACACTGGTCACCGGGCACAGTGGCATTGTCTCTCTCTGTGCCTTCGTGACAGCCGTAAAGACTCTGGTTCTGTGTCAGGTTGCATTCAAGGTTCTGGTGCGGGACCTGGAGGACCTGGCTCGCTGGGCCTTCTGACCCACATAAGCGGCATGACCCCGTCCCGTTCCTCTTCCTTCTGGCAGGAAAGTGGAGTCCTGTCTTCAGAAGGGGAACCCCGACCTGGCTCTGCCTCAGAGCAGGGTGACCCTGAATACCCCGGAGAGCAGGGGTTGTGAAGATACAGAGGATGGGCGCCCCCACCCCCGAGACCTACTCCAGTGCTCCCAGCCCTGCGAGCCCTCGGGGGATGGGACAGACCCTGGCCCTGAGCCAGCTGCAGGACCAGGACCCTGGATGTGAGTCCAGACCTTCCAACTTTCGAGAAGTGAGTGTCTGCTTAGACCACGGCCCATCCGGTCCTCCTGACCACCCAGCTCAGGAGTCCCTGTCACCACTGAATGGCTGGGGAAACTGAGGCCAGAGGGTTGAGCGGTTTGCCGCTCCTGCTCCCAGCTCCAGCGTCCATGGGGCTGTTACTTCCTCCACTGCCTCACCCCAGTGCCGGGCCCTCTGCGCGGTGACCTTCCTCTGCCCTAGTCCCTGCGTGTCAGCTCAGGGATCCGCCGGCCACGCCCGTCCTGGGTCCAGCTCTCCGCTGCTCAGCATCCTAGGTGGGAGGAGGTGGCTCTCGGACCCCAGCAGGGCCTGCTCCACGGCACCCCCCCCATGGGCCCAGTGCCACGTCCCCTGCTGCAGACACCATTAGGCCTAATTGCTCGGCTGGCTTTGAAGGCCGCAGCCTGCCCCGTGCGTCAAGGCCTTGCCGGACCTGTCAGCAGTAATCGGCGGTAAATTAATATTTACTAAGCAGAGTCTCACGGGGAGGGGTGGCCATGAGAACGGGCAGACTGAGGCCTCTAGGCCGCTCGAGGCCGGCCAGCAGAAACCCGATCGGGGGCTAATTGCAGGGCCAGGCCTTCTCCGTCTCCCTACCCACCCCTCCGAGTGCCTCATTCCCCCCCTCGGACGCCGGATGCTGTTCAAAGGAGCCGAGGAAGCTCCTGCCGCCCTGTCCCCTGCCCGCTGCCACCAGCAAGGGCCCAGGGGGGGAGGCGCTTCCAAACGGGTTGGAGCAAGCCTCCCGCCGCCCCCCCACACCCCCTTCCCCACCTGGCCCTGCTTCATCTCCTGCTTCTGAGCAAGGGACGAAAGCTCAGCGAGGTTGACGTGTCCCCCAGGGTCACACAGCCGGCCAGGTGGTAGAGCGTACATTGGAACCAGTTTGTGTCGTGTCCCAGAGCTGCCATGGCAGGGTGCTAATGCTGGGTGGCAGAACTGCAGTGTTTGCCCTCATGCTGGAACTGCAGCCCAGCCAAGGTGGGCAGGGCCGTGTCGACTCTGGGGTGGACCCTCTCCCCGGCCCTTCCTGGCCCTGCACTCTGCCTCCCCTGAGCTGGCGCCCAGGCCCAGCAGGGAGACAGTGTGAAGTGTGCACGGTGACACTTGGTCCCCCGGTGCGACCTCCCCCACGCCTGCTCCTCGTGGCCAAGCAAGGTGGGTGGCCCTGGGCCCTCTGAGCTGCAGTCACGGCCAGGGGTTAAGTGGCCAGCCCAGGGCATGTGGTGGGGCGAGGTCAGCTGACCCCAGGCCCGAGCTCTCTCCAGAACCGGGCAGAGCTGGTCAATCCCATGACATCGGGGGTGTACCAGAAGTCACCTGGGCCCCAGCTGAGGTTCAAGTTGGGGGGCTGCAGCCTGGCTCCCTACTGGGCCGCAGGGGAGCCCCACAAGAGAGAAGCCTGGGGCCTGGGCAGAAGCAAGAAGGGTGGGTGACAGAATTCAAAGCTGAAGAGGGTCCGGCTGGGCCCTGTGTGGGGTCACTGTGTGGCAAGCAGGCCTCTGCCACTGCAGTCTGTCCATCTGTGACCCCCTGTCCATCTGTCAACCATGTTGCTTTTCAGCCCTGTACCAGAATCAACAGGCAAAGAAGACTGGGGGCACAGGGAGAAGGTTCCCAACCCAGCTCAGTGTGGCCCAGGAGCTCTGCTGGGGACAGCTGAGACTGCAGCAGTGAGCTCCCCAGCAGCCAAGGCAATAAGTCCCCAAGGGCGACCACAGCTGCCTGCAGGAACTGCTCAGCCGGGTTTTCATCCTGCACCCATGAGGGATGCTGGAAGAGCATAAAGGGTGCCCCAGGCATCCATCAGGGCAACGAGCGGTCCCCAGACACGGAGCGTGTCATCTATCTGGTCTCAGCTCAGCAGGTGGACAGTCAGGCAGGAGGAGCTCAGAGAGGGGCAGATGCCCAGGCCACCTGGGAGCTCACCTGGTCTGAGCTCACACCTTCCAGGCTGGAGCCACGGGTCCTCTCCTGTGTCTCAGCCCACCTGAGCTCTCGTGGGACAGTTCCCAGCAGCCTGGCCTCCGTCCTCAGAGGCTGCCTCGCTCCTCACCTGCAGACGAGGCTGGAGGCCCCGGCTCATCAGCTCCTGGGCCCCTCTGCTGCCTGGTGCAGCACGCAGGGTACTTTTTGATTGTCATTTTGTAAGGAACTGACCTCAAGCATTGTGGGGGACATGAAACCCATCACCATGGCAATGGAGCCCTGCCGTGCAGGGTGCATGGGATGGGCGGGTGGTCAGCGCACCCAGCCTGCCAGGGGTCTGGCCTCTACTACCAGGTGTTTGGGTCACGGTGTCACCCTTGTGGAGCCATCTTCACAGAGTCCCTGCCCCTCCCGAGGCCCTGGACACTTGCTGGCCACCTGTTCTTTCCTGGGCCCTGAGCCCCTTTTGTCCCCTATGCCATGCAAGTGCACAGCCTAGCTGGTTGCCAGCCCGGTGTCCAGTGGTGCTGCCTGCCTGGTCTCCGGATGACTCTGCTGTCCTCTCCCTGGGGTTCCATGAGAGGGCAGATGTGATGGGCACCCTCTTGTGCCCGCCCTTGCCTTCTGCCCCCAGCTGGCTGCTTGCCCACTGGCTTGGCAGTCACGTCCACACTAAGGGTCATGTCCACTGGGCTTCCTGGGCCTGACCAGCACCCATGGCACCAGACTGCAGCCAGCTCCTTATCCAGCCCTGTCCTGCCCGTACTGGGCACCGTGCCCACCTAGATGAGCAAGCAGCCAAGCCTCACCTGGGTGGTGCTCTGGACAGAGCACCCATGCGACCAGGGCCCGATCTCCAGCAGACAGCTGGAAAGGGCAGCTCTGGTCTCCTTCGTCCACCGAGAGCCACCATGGGCACCAGCACACCATGGGCACCCGAGACGGGCATTGCAGAGCAGCCCCATGGACGTCGAGGGCTGGGTGTCTGTGGGGGCTCCCTCACTCCCTGCGCAGCCCCACAGGGACAGCCCTGGGGCCTCCTGCGGCGCCCTGCTCTCTTCCCCTCCCCCCCTCTGTCTCCTCCCTCCCTTCCATCCCAGGAGGAGGAAGGACAATGACCCTTGAAGTGGAGTCTGACTTGGAGTCAAGAGGGGCCCCTCTTGGTCCCTGCCCCCACCTCCCCCATTGCCCCCAGTTCAGGTGAGGGTGCTCAGGGGCTGCCGCTCAGCACCCGGTTCCCGGCCGCTCTCCCGACCCTGGGCAGCCTGCCTGCTGGGGTTCAGGGTGCAGGAGGAGCCCGAGGACACGGCCTGGGGTCTGCAGAGACGGCGCCCCACACCCTGCACCGCCTTCGGCTGCGGCCTCCTCACCCTCCCTGCGTCTGTCTCTGACTCCTGCTGTCTCTCTGTCTCTGCCCCTTGGTCTCTGTCTGTCTCTGTCTCTGTCTGTCTCTCAAGTTCCTCCTTCCAAGACCCCCGCAAATGAAAACCCCCCACAGACGTACATCTGGCTGCACCCCACAGGCCCAGGCAAGTCTGTCTCTGCCCCTCGAGTCCACACTGGGGAGCCGGGCCCTCGCCTCTGCTGTGCAGGCCCGTGGGCACCAGGCAGCGCCGTGGGGTTCGAGCCACCCTGCGGGACTCCTGTGCCCCACGGCACCAGGCCGGCCGCTAATCCCCTCCACATGTAGAACATCCCAGATAGCCCCGAGCCCACGGCGCCTTTTGAACTTGTGAACAGAAATTGATTCAAGGTGACGAATTTGTAATCAGTTTATGATGGATGGGCCGCTTTTCCAGAGAGGCAGCTCCCTGTCCCTCCGCTGCCCGGGAAGCAAATGTGTTTCACTTTATCTCCCCGCTCGGACCCGGAGGACCGGGAGAAAGAAAATAAAGTCAACTGCGATATTTAACTGGGGTGAGAGCAGATGCCGCTTAATTGGCACGGGCGGGAGGGCGGGAGGAAGTGCGGGGAGGCGGCCGCACCCTGGCCGATCGCGGCCGATCGGATGTGAGGCTATTAGTGTGATTAGGTGAATAATGACTTTGGAACTAATTTCGGCGGATAGGAGAGAGAGAGCAGGACAGGAGGAAAATAGAAACATCTGCTCGGGGATCCTAATTTCAAAGGGTAATTACGCAACGCCCGCTCGGCCCCCTCCTCAGCCCGCACCCTTTCTGTCTGTCTTGCTGCTTTTTTGCCTTTTTGCTTTCTTTTTTTCTTTCTTTTTTTCAAATCTAAACTACCTTGAAGTGGCTGAGCGCAGCCCAGCAGAGTTCAGCTCCGCGAGCCCAGGCGGGGAGCGGGTGCCAGCTCTGCGCAGCTCTGCCCGGGCCCGCTTGCCGGGACCCTGTTTGAGAAGCGTCCACTGCTCTCCCGGTCAGCGGTGGGCAGCAGCCCAGACCCTCTCTGGCTCCAGACACTTGAGAATCTGTGAAATACGGACACCACCCCGGGCGGCCAGCACCAGAGGCTTTTGGGCCTGTCCTGGGCCCTGCAGCCCCGCAGGCCCCCAAGTCCAGGCCATCGTGGAGCAAATAGGAGAAGGAGGCAGGGAAGGGCGAGGGAGCCAAACTGAGCAACCGAGCAACCGGGCAAGCTCTGATCCCGCGGCCGTGGCTGGAGCCTGTGGTGTCAGCAGCCCCCAAGTGGTGTGTTTCCCACTGCCGGTGCCTGTCACGGTCCCGGTCCCCTGGCAGGATGTGAGGCTGGGCTCGTGCTGGCTGTCCCCCTCCCCTGGCTCCACACGTGGTGCCTCCAGGGCTTTATCCAGGCTGCATCCCAGCCTGGTCCCTCTCTGCACTGTCCCTGTCTGAGGCTCGTCCTTGGGTCTGTCCTCTGCTCTCCTCAGGTCTGTCCCCTGGCCCCAGGGTTGTCAGGGCCTTCTAGGCACCACCTCCTGCAGGCCTGGGGGCTCCTGGGCCAGGCTGACATTTCAAACCGAGTCTCGATGGGTGGTACACATCTGTAATCCCAGCGCTGAGGCAGGAGGATGCAAATTCAAGCCCAGGCTGGCAGCTTAGTGATTTAGCAGGTCCTGTATCAAAACAAAAGCTGAAGAGGGCAGCGTGTGCAGCTCAGTGTGGAGGCCCTGGGTCCCAACACCAGTCTGCAGAGACAAAGTCTTAACGTGCGGTGCAGGGAAGAGCCAGCGTCCTGTGCCCTTCCGTGCCCGGCGGCGGCGGCTGGAAACCTGCAAGAGGGTCCTTGGGGTGCACTTGCCCCCGAATGAGGCTGTTCATGACACAGGTGGTGGCTTGGTAGGCGACAAGGTACAGTGACGGCTAAAGGGTGTGGGGCCCCCCACGTGGGGTGTCCTGGATCGCACTGCAGAGCTGTCACCCACTTGCACGAGCTCAGGAAAACAACCTCCCAAGGTCCTCGGTTCCCGGCTGCTGGTGGGGGCGCCGAGGCTTAGCCAAGCAAAGGTAACGGGACTTTGTAAGGGCCCAGGCAGGGGGGCCAGGATCTCAGGTGCCACCTGCACCCCCAGCCCCCAACCACTCTGCCTCGAGGTTGCCAAGCCGTGGTGACAGTGGTCTCCGCTGTCCCTGGGAGGACAGGAAGGCGCAGGGGACCCAGTGACCCCCCCCCCAGGACGCTGCCCACAGCAGAGGTGCACTGTCCAAACTCTGGCTGCAACTGCTGTGGGCCAGCACCCCTGCGCTGGGCACGTGGAGGCCGGGGTCACACGGAGGCCGGGGTCACACGGGGAGGGGGCGGACCAGCGGAGGCCCCTGAGGTCTTCCTGCAGGAGGCGGCCGGGCTGACGGAGACTTGGGACCCCAGGAACCACCTGGGCCTGGGCGCCAGCTCCACAGGCGCTGGAGCAGGGGCTGAGCAGGGGACGCCCCTAAGCTCCTGCCTGCCCCAGGGCAGAAGCTGATTACACTCCCGCTGATCTTTTCAACTGCAGTTTTAATCTGTGAGTGGCTCAGGGAAAATCTCCCCTTGGTTTATGAGGCTCACAGGTGTGAAGTCACCAGGAGGCGGGTGCCCTGGAGAGGGAGGAGAGCCAGGGCCCATGGGGTATGGCGGTGCGGCACCTTCCTGCCACCCCAAGGCAGAGGTGAACGGTGGCTGGAGTAGGGCCCCAGATGCCCAGCTGTGGGGTTTGCACCCCTGGCCTCTAGCTCCCGCCCCGCTGCCCAGCATTCCTGGCTGTGTTCTGAGCCCCGAGGCCTTTGAAGTTGGCCTTGAAATCTGACTCGGAGTGACCCGCCTCTCTCTGCTGCCTCTCCATGCGCTGGGCTGGGCTCTCAGGAAACAGCCGGGCTCCCAGGTGGGGTGGCACCATGGTGCCCATGTGGCCACGGCCTCCCGTCTGCTCTTCACCCCTGCCTCTGTGCCCCAGGGCCAGCCCCCACCCCCACCACCAAGGTCTGACTCTCCCCTCCCCACCTCCGGCTTCTCTCCACTCAGCCCTGTCCAGCTCCCTTACCCCAGCGTCCCCACGTCCCCACGGCTGGAGTCTACCAAGCGTCAGGAATGTGAAGGTGACAGAGTCACAACGGGATGGGGCCAAACCCTTATAAAAACTCAGAATCGGGAGGACAGAAGGGAGGGGTGTGCCGACCACGCCTGATGTCACGGACTTCACAAAACCCGGCACAGGCCCCACCCATGGTCACCGCAGCCCGACTTGGAAACAGCTCCAGGAGGACGAGTGCCCCCAGCTGCCCAGCCCCTTGGTGGAGTCCGTGGCTGGAGGTCCCTGTTTCAGACCCTTGTGTGGCCTCGTCTGGCCTCCAAAGCCCTTTCTGCCTGGCTCTTGGGGTTTGCTTGTCTCTTGCAAGCGGCCCCCGTGCATTGTCCCCTCTCAGGTAGGCACTGCCGCTCTCCAGAGCCTCTCTGTGCTGCTGAGTGGACAGCAGCGCTGCCCTCTCCTCCCAGCACCCCCGCCCCTGTCTGCCATTGGGTCAACAGCCCCACCCCATGCCCTGTCCCAGGTGCCGAGGCCTCAGGGTTAGCCATGGCAAGGGGCGACCCCAACATTTTCCCCTCAGAGGCCTCTGCCAACCTGCTCATGGGAATGGAGCTGGGAAGCAAGGAGGCATTTCAGGCCAGGAGAGAGAAAATTCGGGGATCAAAGCCCACCTGAGAGCAGGTGCCCCCCCCAACAGGCAGGCAGAGGGCAAGCAAGAGCCACAGGACTGTGCCTGGCCTCGGGGTGCCTGGGAGATGATAGTCGTGGCCTGGACTGGGACCCACAGGGGAGGAGCCAGCCTCCTCCACAGTGGCAGAGCTGCGACTGGGGAGCCCTGCAGGGGGCTGTTCCCCACCCCACACCTAAATAACAGGTGGCAAGCAGCCAGGAGTGGTGGTGCATGCTGTTACCCCAGAACTAGTGGAGGCTGAGACAGGAGAATCCCAAGGACTTAAAAAGACTCTGTCGCAAAAAATAATAAAAGAACTGGTGGTGTAGTTCAGTGCAGAGGCCCTGAGTTAGATCTGCAGAGCTGCCAAAACAAAAAAAGAAAAACAAGAAAGCTAGAAAGTGAAGTTAGGAGCAAAGTCAAGAGAAAAAGCAGACGATAGGAAGAGACATACAGGTGACGGGAACCTGCAGCCCCCAGGTCTGAGCTCGCAGTGACTGTGTCCCCTGTGCTGGCACGGGGCCCTGCAGCAGAGGGCAGTGAATCTGGAGCCCACCTGATCTAAGAGCCCCAGCAGGAGCTCAGGGGACAGCCACCAGCGTCACAGTCAGGCGGGTGCTGGAAGCTGGGGACCAGGGGGCAGGAAGTCCAGACACGGGGGACCCAGTGGGGAGGGCAGACTGGGTGGGCGGGTGCTGGTGGGGATAGCACTGAGAAGGTGAGCCACGCCTGCCTGGACAGCGAGACCTGTCTCAGAAAACCAAAACCCCAAAAATGCGACAGAATGACCAGAGTGAGGACAAAAGAAATAACTCACCGACGCTCAGCTTCGGGGCAAAGCCACCAGCCACCTCAGTGCTGAGTCCTCGGCCCTCATCCGGCCCACGCCCGCGCCCCACACAGCACGCCGGTGACAGGCCGATCCCAGGGCGCCCTCGTCGGTCCGCACCTCTCAGCACTGACTCCGGACACACATGCACCGTGGCAGAGGTGGCCCCGCCTGTCTCATCTCTTCCACCCCGACCCCTCGCCATTCCACAGTATGTGTGGTGTCCCCAGGCGACGCACCCATGGCTTGGGGAACCCTGCTGCACCGTCTGCCCTGAGCTGCCAGTGGTCAAGGATGTGCAGGTGATGGGCTGGGGTGGTGTGAGCTCCCTGACGAGGAGGTCATAGGGCAGCCAAGAAGCCACTGCAGGGCAGGGCGACCCTTGCCAAAACCTGCTGTCGGAAGGCCAAGTGGGCCATGCTGGAGGGGCTGGCAGGCCGGAGCCCACTCTGCGGGGCCCTCTGGCACTGAGGCCAACACCCCTATCCATGTGCCAGCTGTGAAGGGACACAGTGGGACCTCCTTTCCTGATGGGGAAACTGAGGTCAGAAGAAGGAGTGTGGGACAGCTGAGCTGGTTGAACCCTACTGGCCTTGCTGGGTGTGGGGCATGGAGCTGGCAGGAGGCCCTAGAGGTGCCAGGGGCCAGGCAGCAGGCAGGAGGAAGGGCGAGGTCCCGGCAGGTGGATGGCACCTGGGGTATTGGGGGCTGGGCTGATCGGGGACCCCAGGAAGCCCTCGTTCTGGGTCCTGGCTCCATCCTGACCACTGCAACCACAGACTTCATCTGTCTTCTGAGGAGGAGCTCCAGGACCGGGTCCTGCTCAGTCCCCACCCTGGCCACCGTGGGTCCTTGCAAAGGTCTCTGCAGTGAGAGGTCATCTCTCGTGGACCCACCCCCGCCACCCCCGGCACCCAGGGCCTTCTTCCCACGGAATCCCTAGCTCACACTAGGCCCACTCCCTCCCTCCCATCCCAGGCTGCTGCTGCCCGAACCGCAGGGCACCAGCAGCTACCAGGAGTGAGCCCGCGGTGGCCTCGGGGAGGACACGGCCTAGGCTGAGAGCTCAGGGGAGAGCAGGGAGGGCTGGGACGGACGCCCTGACCGCGCCCCTCTGCGTGTGCGTGGGCGTGTGTTGCACTGTAGAGAGACATGCAGAGGAGAGAGAGGGACAGTGGCGGGGTGGAGTCCCCTCCACCCACTCACCATGCGCGTGGTCCTGGATCCAGACAGTGGCTCCCTGGGCCTGTTTCCTCCCCAGGAAAACGGGTGCAGAGGCCATACCCGCTGTAAGCAGCAGGTGGGTGCCTGTGGAGATGTCCAAGAGGCCAGTCGGGGGTGGGGTACCCATCATGGCGCACAGAGCCTTCACCCCCACCTTCCACACGGCTCCCTGGGGCGCACAAGGCATTGCTGAGGGCAGTTTTCAAAAGCCCTGGCTGCGTCCTTCCAGAGTGGTTTGAATCTTCACTCAGGGGCAAACTAGGCAGAGCTCACAGGGACGCCCGGCCCTGAGCGCTGGGGAGGCAGCACCAGTTCCTCCGCACCCCGGTACTCTCAGTGTCCCTTGCAGGTGCCAGGTTCAGACCAGGCTGGCGGCTTCCGCACACAGTGCAGTTGCTCCTTGGAATTTGTTGCCTTGGCTGCCTGGGAGCTCACAGCTGCATTGTCAGCTGTGTCCATCTTAGTCAAGAATTCGTGGTGGAGGACGGGGGATCTGGGGGGGGCTACATGGGGCCCTGAATCGTCTCCATCACCCATGATCTACCGCCCCGGGTTTGGTTTTGTCCTGCTCCAGGCTGCTCCCTCCCCTCCCCCGAGCTCTGCATCCCGAGCCGTGTCCTCCCTGAGGCCACCTCGAGGCACACTCCTGGCAGCTGCTGGTGCCCTGCAGTTCAGGCAGCAGCCAGGAGGGAGGGAGCGGGCCCAGTGCGGCCTGGAGCAGGCAGAACCAAACCAGGGATCTTCCACCCCGGGTTCCTGACTGGGTGGATTCTTGGAGGAGAATCCTCGGGTGTGGACGGTCATCCCTGACCACGCCTCCCCCACAGGGTCTGGGCTGCCCTGGTGACGACCCCTCTGCTCCTGCCTGTGTGTGTGTGAATAAAGCTTTATCGGGGAGCCGCCTGCTGTGCAGCCATCGCACTGCTGAGCAGAGACAGTGCGGCTGCCACGGGAGAAAGCCCTGTCGGGCTCCTCACAGGAAAAGCTTCCAGGCCTGACACTGGGTCACACAGCTCAGGCCCTCCAGAAGTGCTCCTGACCGGCTCAGGACAATGAGATGTGAGGCCTTGTGTCTCCTGATCAGAGAGAGGGAGACCGACCCTGGCCGTAGCAGCCTTCCATCTTTGCTTCCTGTTTGGTCACTGAGGCATTAGAGGGAGATGGGTGGAGTAGCAGCAGCCATTCTGGGCACAGGAGGGGAGACATAGTAGAGGCACACAAGAAAATGGAGTGGAGCACAGAGGGGCTATTCACCTGGCCAACATTCCACGCTGTGTGAGGTCCTTGGTTCCGTGATGATGACAAACCAGACACCAGAGTGTAGTCAAGTGCGGCCATGAAGGCAAGCCCTGCCTCAGGACAGCCCTCCAGGAAGGCAGGCTGAGCTCTGTCCCCATGGTAACCGAGCTCCAAGCCACCTTGTCCACCAGCGAGTGTTTCCATTGGCTTCTTCCTTTCTGAGAGCGACGGTGGGCCGGACGCAGCTGGGGATGGCATCAGTCTCTGCAGCTGCAGGAAGAAAGCACCACAGACCGGGCTACGCCACGAGGAAGCCCAAGGCCGTGCTGGCAGCCGGGTCAGCTCCTGGCAAGGCTCTTCCTGCTTGTAGATGGCTGCACGTCCTCTTAGGGCAGACGAGGTGCTCTGGGGTCTCCTCCCCGTCTCCTGAGGGCACCAGTCCCGCCATGAGGCCTCAGCCCCAGGACCTCACCTACACGGACCGAAGACCCAAGGCCTCACCTTCAAACAGCTATGCAGGGTTAGGGTGCGCCGGGGGTCATGGTGCAGCCCATAGCAGCCACGCAGTGGGCTCAGAGGGACCCGACGGGACTAGGCCCCGATCCCACCAAGCTGACCTCGGTGGTGTATGGACACAGCCACGGGGCCAGCCGGATTCCATCTCAGATTCCAAGGTCCTGCTTCTTCTCAGGACCCTCCACTGTCACTGCACACAGCCCTCACACCATGGCCTGGCTTGACCCTGGCGGGGAGGCAGGCCAAGCCTTCTTATTACCCTTATATCGATGAAGACATCTTGGTTCCCTTGGTCAGAGCCAAAAAAGGGTGGGATTCTCCCATCCACCCCCCAACTCATCAGTCCATCGTCCATCCCTTACCCATCCACCCTTCAATCACCCAGATACTCACCCACTTATTCATCCACTATCCAACCACTCGCCCCACACAGCCACCCATCAACCCACATGTCTACCTACCCACCACTCACCCACCCACCCACCCACTTATCCACGCACTCACCTGCCCACCCACCCACCAATCCGCCATCTACTCACCCACTTATTCAGCCACTCTTAGGTTCACTCATCCGTCCACCCATAACCCACGTATCTATCAACCGGTCATCTGTCCAGCCACCTGTCCACCCATGCAATGTGCAGTGATGATCCCCGAGCAAACACCATGGTCTAGGACCCTCCTCCCAGCACCAGCTCAGTGCAGACACAAGGCCTCGGGCCTTCGCGCCCCACCGTGCTGTCAGGGACCGCAGTCTCCCGCTGAGTCCCACAGAGTGGCCCTAGGACTCCTCCCCACGGGGTATCTTTGTCTCCCACAGCGAATTCTCCAGGTGGGGGGATTCCTGGGACCCCCTTGCTCTTGAGGGCTGGGAGCCACCGCAGTGAGGAGGAAGAGGAGGAGGAGGCAGAGGGCCTTTCCTTCCTGCAACAACTCTGCCTTCTGGGGCCTGAAAACCGATCTTCGGCAAGGAGGGCCCAGCCGAAGTCAAAATGGAAAACAGACTGTGGGCGGCTAGAGCCGGGCCCAGACAGCCCAGATCAAAGGCGGCTGGCTATCCGTGGGCCCCAGCACGGCGTCTGGTTATCAAATTTGCACTTGGCAGCCTCTCTCCTGCTCACTCTCCTGGAAGGAAGGAAGACCCAGTCAAGGTAGACAGCGGCACAGGGGCCGCCAATGGCTGGCTGTGGAGCCACCTGCTGCCTCCCTTCTGGTGCCGGCCCAGTTCTGCAGGCACAGACCCCAGGCCAGCGCCCCAGCTCCATGCGAACGCTCTGCACCGCACCCCGGTTAGCAGCTGGGCGACAGCCACCCTTCTCGCAGGAGACCCGTCCCTGGCCTGCCCGTGTGACAGGCCTGAGGCAGAGCTGCGGCCCAGACTGCAGGGCTGGCGATTGGGGGTCAGATGCTGCTTCCCAGTGCAGCTTCTGGTCCCCCTGTGAGGGGAAGGAGGGCAGGTTAGAGCCAAGTCCTGGGGGTGTGAAAAGAAAGGGGCCAAGGAACACAGGTAGTGCCAGGGGCCTGGGCCAGCTGGCCCTGCCACGCACCAACCGCCCGGCTCCCCGGCACTTGACAAGATCTGTGATGGTCAGTCGGGAGCACAGGGGCTGGGCCCTGCGCAGTGGTGTATGGACACAGCCACGGGGCCAGCCGGGAGCCACAGGGCATGATGCCCTCTCCTGGGGGCGGTGCCGTGCCAGCTCTGCTCTGCCACCTTGTCCTCTTGGGGAAACAAAGTAACAGAACTGGCAGGCTGAGGCAGGAAGGCCCCGCCCGGTACCTGCAAAGGCTCAGGTAGGAGTGGGCAAGGTGCGTGGGCTGCCACTCCGCCCTGGGCAGCGTCCTGCAGCCCTGCTTTGGCCTCACCCTCCACCCTGTCTGTGCTTGGCAATGCCAGTCCCGTCCACTCACCAGGTCCCAGTGTGGTCACCGGATCCCACAGGCATACCTGGCCCTCCATCTCCAGAGGCCCCAGGCTGGCCTCTGTGGCCAAACGAGGGTCCCCACCCGCCCCGGCCAGGCCCCGAGGCCACTGGCCACCTCTCCATGGCTGCAGCCGCCAGACTGACGGCGGCAGCAGCCTTGCCTCCCGGGCAGTCCTCGTCCATTATCGGCCCAGGCCGCTGTCATCACGCACCAGGCGCAAATCGGAATCAAATGTGGCGCCCGGGCAGTGAGGAAGCCTGGAACTTTGGTTTTCATTTTCCCTCCCAGCACCTTGGGCTCCGAGAGAGGACGGCCGAATCCCACAAAAAAGCGTCTCGGGCCTAAGCGAAGCCACGTGTCTCTGCGGCCTCGAGATGCTGGGGCATCTTTGGGTTTCCCAAAGTCCAAGCCCCAAAAACCCCACTGCGTGGGCCAGAGAACACCCCGGGCAGTGAGCTGGGGTCACGTGGGGTTCGACAATCCCACAAACTTCACTCTGGCTCTTCAGGGCTCCCAGCACCCTCCCTCACCTCCCTCCTTACCTTACAGTCACCCCGCAGAGCCCGGCTTTTCCTCACCCATGAGCTCCCCAGCCCAAGCCGGGCCCCCTCGAGTTCTGCCCCCCAGCCTGTGGCTCCTCCCCTCCCCACTGGGGCCCTCTAGGACCAGCCGCTCCCCACAGGCTCGGGGGGCTCCCTGCTCAGTCCCTGGCCGGCCCAGGCTGGTTCAGAGCTCTCCCATGCAGAGCAGGGGAGCATAGGTTCCATCACCCCGCGCCCGGGCCTCTGCTCTGCCTCCACCACAGGGGGACAAGGCCCGTGTGGGAGTGGGAGCATGATGCTGTGGCCTGTGCCTTCCTGAGTTTGGCCCTTGGAACCCAGGGGAGGACAGTGAGGTCAGGCCCCAGTGCCCTGCTCTTCCTTTGAGCTGATGTGTCTTCTACGTGTAGGTCACTCCCTTGGCCTCTGTCTGTCTCTCCTCATCGGCGCCTGTCACTGCCCCCTCCCCTGTCCTGTAGGGCCTACAGGTGGTGACAGCTCATCCACCCTAACCTCGGCCCTAAGTGTGCTGTGGTCTCTCCACAGTTCCCTCCTTCAGCCATCCTGTGGCCACCTTGATGGTACAAGTGTCCCTTCCCAGTGCCGTGTTCTGGGCTCGTCACCCTGGTGCGACTCGGCCTGCTGCCCCATGAGCCCAGGTGGCCCCGGCTGAGCCACCTCCCCCGAAGCCTTGTGGTAGGACTGCGGGGCCACAGCCAAGTGCTCTGCACACTGCCTATGTGGACTGACACTGCAGGACCCAGGGACAGCTCCTGGGACTCCTGGGCACAGGACGGCAGGTACAGACAGAAGCGTGATCAGAGGGCAGGATGAACCCAGACAGTGCCACCTGCCCTGGGCTAAAACACCAGGGCCTGTACCTCTGCCCCCTCCGCTGGGTGGCTGTTAGTTTGGACCCGAAGTGTCCCCAAGGCCATGGTGCCAGACTTGGTGTTATTGGGCAGTGGCAGACTTTGGGGGGGAGGGGCCTGGAGAGAGGAAGTGAGGTCACTGGGGGTGTGGCCTCAGAGGGACAGTAGGAGCGGCTCTTCCTCTTCCTCTGCCTCACAGGCACCACAGTGCTCTGTTCCACGCCACACGCTGCCACAGCCCCGAGGCAACAAGGCCAAGGACAGTGCAGGGACTCGGGCCTCCGAGACTCCTCCCAGCGGGCTGCTGAGCTCAGGCGGCTGTGATGGAGGGCGCGGTGGGCGGTGGGAGCCCTGCCCAGGGTCTGACCTGGCCTCTGCGCAGGAAGCCACACAGGCAGGCAGGGTGGGAAGCACTGGGTCAGTGGTCAGGTCCTGCGTGGAGCCTCTCTGACCTCCCAGTTCACGGCTGTCAGTGCCGCCCCGGACTCCGGCTCTTCCTAGCCTCTCCAAGAGGCCCTGCGGGGACCGAGTGAGGCCTTCTCAGCCCGGTCCCTTCGGCCACCTCAGCGCCATGTGGTTCCGGAAGCAGCCCGCAGGCCCGTGGAGCCGGCCTCCGAGGGCCCACAGCGTGAACGTTAGCCAAGCTGGAGCAGGACAGAGAATCACAGGACTGTAAGAGAGTGGGCAAACTGGGACCTGTGACAATGGGAAAAGCTTCAGAAGACCAGAGACGAGCCAGACTGGGACGCGGTATCAAACGCACATCTGGAGGAGCTTGTATTTAGAATCTGTACTTTAAGAACTCTCACAGGTCAGTCATCAGATCGCTGAAGTTTGAAATGGGCGAGAGATTCCAAGGGATACATGAGCAAAGATGTATTCGTGGCCAGCAGGCGCTTGCAAAGAGGTTCGCACAGCGGGTCCCGGGGGAAGTGCGGAGGGAGGTCAGGATGCGACCTCTCCTCCACGGGGGGACCAGCCAGAACACCTCCGTCACCGTCACCGAGAGGCTGGCGGCGGCAGGTGGGCGGCTTCTCCCGGGGTCACCCAGAGGCTTCCCCTGGGCCCCGGCAGTTCATGGAAACAGAATCCCGTCCCGTCCACATAGTGTGTCCCCTCTGGCCAGTCATTGCGTCCTCAGAAGTTTAAATACCTTTGGGATATTGCTGATCACCGCGGCGGTGACACTCACGCTTAGGGAAGCTGGGATTTTCCATGTTCGCCTGTGGGCCTTGGCCTGTTGGCATCTGTCTTAGTCACCTTCCCGTTGCAGAGACCCACAGCCTAAGGGAGGGGAGGTTTCCTCTGGGTCACAGTTCCCGAGGGGCCATCCATGGTTAGCTGGCTCCAGGAAGGCAGACATGACAGACGTGGCCAGGCAGCGTGACAGAGGAGAGCTGCTTGCACCGTGGTGAGCAGGAAGCAGAGAAAGAAGGAGCCAGAGACAAGAGTGGGTCCTTCCAGGCCACGCCCGTGACCGCCTCTTACCAGGCCCCCACAGCACGGCCAACCTCGACCTCGTCCACGGATGGAACCACTGAGGAGTACCGCCCGCTGCGGGCCAGTCCCTGTCCACACACGGGAGACTTGGGGGGACCTTTTAGATTTAAACCATGGCATGCGAGTCTTTTGTCTTCAGTGTCTTCTGTGTGATAATTTCCACAGCATGAAAGCGACTGCTGTCACCCTTTCCAAAGGTGCGTTTCAGTGCCAGTCATGCTGCTGTGCGCTGTCACTGTCCCCCAGCCTGCGCTCCCTCCAGCACTGCAGCCAGCGCCTGAGGGGCCCCACGTACAGGGCGTCGGTTTGGGCCTCGGAAGGGGCTGGACAGGCCCCACTTTGTGCTTCAGGCGCACGCTCCAGTGACCAAGGCTCTCCCACAGGGCGCCACCTGCCGGAGACGCCACCAGTTCCCCAAGGTGCCACTCTGGAGACCAGTACTCTAACATACAGGCTGCTGGGCACCACTGAAGGTCCAGCCGCAGCGCCCCATGGACTTGAAGCCTGTCTCCATCCCGAGCTAACGCCCCTTCCTGCCCGCCCCAGCACACCTGCTGCGCTCTCTGCGGGTTTGCCTGCTCCAGGCTTTTCACACACGTGGCAGCAGACAAGATGTCGCTTCTCGGGATCGTCTTCTGTTGTGTATAATGCTGTCAAGGTTCGTTCAAACTGTAGCACCTGTCAGCATTTCCTCCCTTTCTACAGCTCAGTACTGTTCCATTGTGTGAGTCTTGTCTGTCCGTTCTCTTATTGATGGACACTTGGGTTCTTTCCACTTACTATGGTTTAGATCTAAAGTGTCCCCTGAAAGTCTCCCGTGTCCAGGGCGGGGTCTGGGGAAGGTGGCTGGGAACATGGGAGCGCCGCACCCACAGGGGGATTCATCCGTTGACGGGTCCATGGCTGGACGTGTGGTTAGGACTCAGGGCCTGGCTGGAAGTCACTGGGCTGTGACTGGCAGGTTAGATTCTTGTCTTTGGCTTCTCCGTTCTTTCTCTGCTTCCTGGTCACCATGGGTAGTGCAGGTCTCCTTCACCAGGCTCTTCTGCTGTACAGTTTCTGCTTTGGAACTAACAGCCATGGACTGGCCCTCTTAAACCATAAACCAAAATAAGCCTCTACTCCTTTAAACTACAAGCGTTGGGTATTTTGTCCCAGTGATGAGAACTCGACTAATACAGAAAATTGGCACCAGAAGTGGAGCCGTTACTGTAAATGCATCTGATTGTGTGGTTCGGAAACCTCTGGAAACGGTTGGTGGGAAGAATTTAAAGATGCTGTGAGCAGAGCCTGCTGGAAGACTCTGGTCAGAGCACAGGAGACTGAAGTGCGGGCAGAAATACGACGGCAAAGGCAGACTCACAAGGTCTCGGGCAGGGTGAACACTCTGGAAGCTCGGACCAGAGGGGTCCTGTTACATTCTGGCAAAGACCTCGTCCACAGACTTTGGGTGAGGCTGGATTTAAAGGTTATGGTCTAAGTAATTTGTTAGAGGTCAGCAGGGACCGGGGAAGGCTCAGGGGACCAAGAAGGACAGTGCAAGGCATCCCTGGGGAGAGGAGACTGGCCACGGGTCAGCACCCAGGACAGCGCCAGGGACTTCAGCAGGCCAACACTCCGAGGTCACCGGGTCCTAGAGAAGGAGGCAGGGCCAGTCTCTCCTGGTTCTTCCTGGGTGGTTCCCTGGGGTCCCAGGGTCTCACAGGACAGCACCCACTTTCCCAGGAGGGTGTGGGATTCAGCCACTAGTCAGAGAGGAAATGGTGTGCAAGGTGCTCAGTGAATGTGTGGCACAGGGAGGGGTGTCCAGGTCACGTTCCTGGCATTGCAGCAACTGAGAGCAGGGACAGCAGGACCAGGCCAACCCCAGGCCGGGGTCCGGACTCAAGGCCTCTGTGTTAGGCCTGACCTTGGGGAGTTGCACTGTGTCTGTCTCCGCAGTGACTCTAGGTCACTGGGTCTCTGTGGCTGCTACCTACTCATGTGCCCTTTCTGGCTGTGGCCAGCCACCTCCAGAGATGACAAGGACCCACCGCTGGTGTGGGCAGGGTCCTGCCCCTCGGCCTGTGGGTCCAGCAGCAGAGGTCCCTCTGCAGGAGCAGAGGGGCAGGCGCAGGCCTGAGGGAGCAGCGCAGTGCCTGGCCTCTGACACATCCGGGGCTCTCATCTGGGTTCTCCCCCACTCAGAAAACTGGTCCGGGAAACCTCCCCCGGCCAGCCCCAGGAGTGCCCCTAGAGTCTGCGGTGTGACAGCGGAGGTGGTGGGCCAGGGCGGGTCCCCTTCATCCTCCCTGACTGTCACACTGTGCTCTCTCTTCCCAGAAAAGCTGCTAAATTTAGGTGAGTGCATTTCTCTCTGACAGCCAGTGGCTGCCGGTAAGCAGACCGGACCTGCCGGCCCAGGCGGAGCCCAGCGCTGTGGCCACTCACAGGCTGCCGTTCCTGGAACCGGAGGGCAGAGCATGCCCCACGCAGGTTCGCTGTCTATCCTGCACCCCCACGGGAAGCCTCCCCTGTCTCATGGGGACAGGTGCGGGGGCACTGAGAGGGCGGCTGAGGCTCCAGGGCAGCCCCAGGCCACCGGGAGCAACTGTGTCATACCTGATGTCTGAGTCCTCCGGCTTCCTGGACACCGGGGGCCCCACGCCCCCCGAGGACCTGTGAGGACAGTGGGTGGAGGATAGCTGGCGTCTGGGAGTGGTGTTTTTCCCTATCAGGACAGGCCCCGAGTGACCGCCCAGTCTGCTGTTTGAGGGGGATCCTGAGGCTCTGAAGGTGCAGGTCCCGCCTTGGCCTGGCAGGGCAGTGGGTGGTGGCCCCCCGTTCCATGCTCCCCCTGCATTTCTTTGTGCCAGCTGCCGCAGAGCCCTGTGTGACCACAGTGGGCGTCCTGTGCAGTGCCACGCTGGGAGATCTTCACCTGCAGGACCTGGAACCCTGGGCACTAGGACCTCTTACTCTCCCACAGCCCCGGCCACCAGCAAGGCGGGAGGCAGAGGCGCTGCCCTCCGGGGCCGGCAGATGTGCGGAAAGGACACGAAGCCTTACTGAGCATCACTGCTGGCAACAGCAGAGCTCCCCGTGAGAAGCAAGCCGAGTGCTGGGGCAGAGGTGGCTGGGCCCAGGGGAGGGCACGTGGCAAGGCCGGGAGGCCAGAGGAGGAGTGGGTGGAGTCACGAGAAGGCACAAGTGGCTGGCATGAGGAGTCCAGGGCCATGTGCACCACTGCTCCTTGTCCCCGGAACTTGGGGGAGTCCTGGGGAGTGGAGGCCGGGACAGGCTAGAGGAGATGGGACTGGTGGGGTCGCCATGGCCACTGGGCTGGAGAACTGTCCCCTGTCCTTGGGGAAGGCGGTGGGGATTCCTTCTTTCTGCAGCAATGGCAGCCCTGGATTTGGGGGCCATCTGGTTAGTGCAGGAAGTGTGGTCCTGGTAGGCAGTGGGACCACAGGGAGCCTGAGCTGCGTGTGGGGTGGAGCAGTCAGGGACACAGGGACAGGTCCTCCAGGCACAGCAGGGCAGCGTGGCTCCAGCAGTGAGGTCACAGGCCCGGACACTCAGTCTGTGCTTCATTCTGTGCTTCCTGCCAGGCCCTGCATTGCCTTCCACATGGCGGGCAGGAGCCTGGCCTGGCCTGCAGTGACCCTAGTGCCCCTGGGGATGTCCCGGGTGGCTCTTATGACCCTGCACGTCCCCTTGGGCCGCTCTTCCACCTTGCTTCACAGGCATCTGGTCACTACCCTTGGCCCCCTTCTCCCGGGGTCTGCCTGGCCACCCTGGGACTTCCCTAGAAGAGTCCCATGGTTCCCTCCGCCATCTTGCCATGTCCACATGACAGAGACAGTGGCCTCCTCTGGCTTCCATGAAATGTTTCCCTACCACATCCGGGGTGGGCTGGCCCTCAGCCATGGGCACCCCTCCTAGGGCTTCTCCCCTCCTAGGGCTCCTCCTCCAGTCCCTGTCTGGAGGGGCATTTCCGGTCACCATGCCCAGCCCCGGCCTGAACTCCAGAGCTGCAGCCAGCAGCCCATCGGCCTCTCCACTGGGCCCCGAGCTGCCATCCTGCGGCCGACCCCATCCTCCCGACGCCACCCTCGTCCTCACCCACGCTGCTGCCTGGCCTCCCGGCCCTCCCCGTGCTGTGCCCGCGGGGCTGCCCTCCTGGCGGGCAGGCTCCCTGCTCTACCATGCCCAGCAACAGGCTCCTCTTTGGCCTCTATTCTCCTCCTGTTCCAGTGCCCCCGGGCCCGTTCATTCACACAGGGGAAAGCGATGTCCTTCCCACATCCTCCATGCTGTCCCCAGTGGGTCCCTGCCTCTCCCTCAGCACCAGCCACCTGACTGCCCATGAGCACCCCAGGGCCTTTGCATGGCTTCCCTGGCCACTCAGAGCCCTCCTCCCGGGCTCCTGCAGGGCCCACTCCCTCCCCTCCAGTCTGCGTGGAAAGTCTCCCGGGAGAGGCGAGGCCACTGCAGCTGTCCTGCTTCACTCCTCACCTCGCCGGTTAACCGAGCACCTTGGTCCTCTCAACCCCACTGTGGTTCTCAGAATCTTCTAAGCGGACGCTATGCTGTGCCCAGCTCTCTCCCCTGCTGACAGTGAGCTCTGTGGACGCCGGGGCCCTGCTGTCTGTGGATGACAGGATCCCTGCTCCAGGGCAGGAACCGCAGGGCTGGGCCCAGGGCTCCTCCAGGCCCCACCAGAGCCGAGCTTGCAGCTCTGCTGGGGCGGAGAAGCTGTCTGTGAGTGTCACAGACAGGGCCGCAGAAGGGCCTGGCTCCCAGAGCTCGGCGCGTCATCCGCCTCCCCTCTGTGCTACGGTGCCTGGTGCCACCGCCACCCCTCGCAGGACCCCTGCTGCCCGATTCGCCTCGCCCTCCTGCCCGAGAGCCTTCCAGTGTGGGACTTGTGCGGCTGCTCAGGATTGCGCGCCCTGGTCCTGTTCCAGAACCTGCTGGCTGAGTCGTGGTAAGACAACTCCGCGGGGCTTTCCGGGGGTGAGCGGTGGCCGCAGAGCAGAGAGCAGGACTGGCCCTCCAGCTCGGCCAGCTGCACGCATCCCTCTGCTCCCGCGGGGTCAGAACCGCCGAGTCCCGGCCCGGAATCGTGGCTCAGTTCGGCTCCCGACCACGCGCGTTGTTCTGCTGTGAGATGCATCATTGAGGGCTTTGCTTTTGTCAGTATTACAAAATGGCTTTAATGACACTTTCTGTCATTGGGACATAAACATCGCTGGCTGTTAATATGACAGCCAGAAGCTGCAAGAGGCTGTGATCCAGCCTGCCAGGTTCTCTTTGGTCACTTTCGGTCTGCTACGTAGGAAACCACAGGGTAGGGGGACCACAGCCCACGGTCCCCTCGCCGTCCCGACGTGGCGCGCATCTCCAGGGCGGGGTGCCACAGGGACAGGCAGCTGGTGGGGAAGGGATCTCCTCCCATCGGCGTCACCCAGCCCACGCTTTTGGGAGGAATTCTTCAGTCCAGTTTGCTTTCAAAATCCTTTTCACCGGGTTACAAAACTCCCATTTTTTAGCCTCATTACTAAACGAGTTTGAAAAACAAATAAAAGGAATTTCCTCTTGAATTCTTACAGAATCGTAAACACAGCTATGGAAGCGCCCTGTGCTCCCCTCCTTTGGCGGCTGTGTGGTCGGTTAGGCAACATTTCCAGTGCCTCAGGACTGCGCTGAGACCGAGTCCCAATTAACCCAGGCTCCCCAGCTTTGCGGGGGCCTGGTTTCTTTGTATTTTGGTTGGGACTTTTGCATCTATCGTCACGAATGAAATTGCTCAAATTGACCTAATTAAAATGAGCTGAAATATGTATCCTATTTTTCTGTTTTCTCAAAGTCTGGGAAAGCTTGGAGCTTGGTTGTTGGGCGTTTGGTTATAGTCACCTGTAAACACCGGCCTTTTCTTTCCCGGAAAGCTGTAAATGATTGATTCTATTTCTTCAGTGCCTATAAGGCCACTGCAGTTTCCACTGCTTCTTCGGACAGGGCAGGGTGGACATTTTCTGTCTGTCTAAAATGGGGCCCCTCGTCTACATTGCTTTCTTTTGAGCCAGAAGCTGCTCACAAGATCCTACGTTATTTTTATTCTTTTCCTCATGTAGGGGAGGGGGCGGTTCAGATAGCTCGTCTCCAGCTGTCTTCTTCATTTTTTGTCTTTGAGACAGGGTCTCGCTCTGCAGCTCGGGCTGGCCTTGAGCTCACTTTGCAGCCCAGGCTGGCCTTGAACTTGCAGCAATTCCCCTTCGCCAGCCTCCCGAGTGCTGGGATGACAGTGTGCGCCACCGCCCGGCCTGTCCTCTTCCCTAACATAGGTGTTTTCTGCGTGCCCTGGTAGCTGTTCGCCCTTGCCGTTCTGACGTGCAGTATTTCTGTTAGCTTCTCTTCTAGGGCTGTCTCATTTTCGTAACATCTCATTTGACTTACGAGCTAATTACAAGGGCCTTTTACAGTCTCCCCATTATGAGGATTTATGGGTGTTAATTTACTTGCACGGTGGCCAGAGAATGCGGTCTCTTTGATAACCGTCCCTTGAAATTTGTTGAGGCTCACTTTATTTATGGCCTGGTATTATTTTTTAATTCGGGCTCCTCCGAGGGTCTGGAGGGCCGCGTGACCCTCCCACATCGGGGCTTCCCGCCGCACTGCTTGGGTCAAGCGTGTTAATTCCGTTGTGTGAACGCGCTACGCCGCCACGGACGTCTCCGCTCCCGACCATCGGGTGCTGCGAAACGTGTGTTCAGGAATCTGCTGCAGGGCGCTGTGCTGGTTTCTTTGTAGTTCTCCTTGTAGCCTGGCAGACTGTATAAATTTTGAAATTGTTCTTGGGTGCAAACCAGTTTAAAATTAGTGTAAAAAAATTAGCGTCAAGCAAAAACTTTGGTTTGAGACCGGAGCTTTTGGTGCCTGGGCAGAGCTCTTTCTATGACTGTGTAGCCGTTGGTGTCACAGCTGCCCCAGGTTTTTCCAGTTGGTTTGTTTGTTTTTCAAAACAGGTTCTTGAGAGGTACTTCCAGTTGGCCTTGAGCTCAAGGCAGTTCTCCTGCCTCGGCTTCCCCAAGTGCCTGGACCACAGGCACGTGCCTCAGACCAGGCTGGCATTCTGTCTTCGCTGGTGGTTCCTGAGGATGTGTCCGTGTTTCCCTTCCAGTCCCCTCTGTCCTCCTGTCACAGACGTGTCCGGCGCCAACAGCACATGGATTCTTCTGCGACCCATCTGGCCTCTACCTTTCCGCTGGGCGTCTTGCCCTCCCGGTCACTGGGCCGTCCCTGTCCCCGAGCCCTGTGTGCCGGCCTCCCCACCCTTCGCAGCCCCTGTCTCATGGAGCACGGCTCCGCAGCTCCCGGGGGCCCTAAGTTCGGCTTTCACACATCTCAAGTCTAGAGTGTCACCCCGTTCCTTGATGACTCCGGCCTTCGACCCCTGAGTTTAAAACACACTTAATTCTTGCTCGGCCGAGTGTACCACTGCAGTCTCTGGGGGTCCAATTCCGCAGACTCTAAACTTGGTCACTTTCTCCTCCTCTGCTCTGTGCTCTTCTGGTGTTATTTTGTGTTTTTTTCAGTCTTGGGGACAAAACACAGGCCCTTGTACTGACCTTCGTCCCCTGCCCTGTTTTGCTTTTTGATGTTTTAATTTTGAGACAGGGTCTTGCCAAGTGCCTAACTTGCCCAGTCCAAGCTGGCGTTTACCACCCTCCTGCCTCGGCCGCCCAAAGGACTGTGACTACAGAAGGGGGACATCATGTGAGGTGGGAGTTAATTTTTAAGTGGGATTTCATGTTAATTTTAAGTTGCTCTGTGGAGTTTACAGGCTGCTTTAAACCTGTCTCCTGGACACATGTATATGACTTCCCTCTGCCTGACTCCAGGTGTCACTGGCACCATGGGGCAATGGCGAGCCCCACGTCCTCTGCCTGCCCCTTTCCCTGTGACCTGAGGCCAGGGAAGCAGTGAGAAGCAGGTTGTGGGGGCCCTGGCCTCCCCCCATACGGACGGCGCTGGGGGTGGCCAGGTCGCTGATTCTCCCCAAGGGGCTGGAGGAGCGGGGAGGGACAGGGCCTGACCTGGGCCGTGGTCCTCGGAGTTGGGCTTCTCTCAGAGAAGGTGATTTATGGGCCTGGAGTCATTATAGGCAAGGAAGGAGCCGCCATGGATCCCACCAATGGCAAGTGGGTGTCTGGGGCACTCGGGGTGGGTCCTTGGGTCTGGCCGCCCCTTCCCCTCCAAGGACCATCAGGCCCCTGGGGGTCTCTGCCCAGGATGGGAAGTGAGCATGGGCAGCAGGTGGGCCAGCGGCAGGGCCTGCAGGGAGCACAAGGTTCCCACGGTGGGCTCAGGACAGACCCATGATGCCCCAGAGCTATGGTTTATTGACCTTGAGCCCAGGCCACTGTCCTTCACCACGAAGGTGACCGTCCCCAGCCCACCCCCTGCAGTGGCTGGGAAGACCTGAGGAAGTGACCACTGTGCCGGAGAGTGGTAGCCACAGGGCCCTGGCACATCAGGACAGTTGCTGCCGTGGCAAGAGAAAAGCGAGCAGGGCCCTGTGGCCGCTTGACGGTGGCCCAGTCCTGGAGGCCAGGAAGAAGGACCGCCCAAACCAGGGCCTCGCTGGACCAGCAGCTGCTCGGGCCCAGCGGGGAGGTAAAGGCCGGCCCCGCGGGCGGCCGCCGGGGAGCAGCCAGGCTTAGTTAAATGTCCTCGCCTGCCATAAATCCTCCCGCTGGCCCGAGCTCGGCAGCCCACGGCTGCAGGCTGAGCGTCTGCCCTGCACTGCCTGCGCCCGCTAACAGTCTGCGTCTAGACGCCGCCGGCTCCAATCGATCCGGCCGAGGGTAATGGGGAGGCAGGGAGTGGGCAGCGCCTTGCTGTGTACCCCATGCCATGATGCACCATCTGCCCACGCCGTGGCCACGCAGGGCCCTGGGGGGCTGTGTCCCACGCCAGGCAGGGGAGAATGGGTGCAGGCTCAGGCGCAGTCCCTGAGGCTCCCTGTGAAGGCAGCAGACGGGAGCCCACGGTGGTGGTGGTGGTGCGCAGGTGGGCATTGCAGGCCGAGGGGGTGGAGCCTGTGAGGTCTGCAGCCTCCTGAGCAGGCCTGGCCCCTTTGTGGCTCTGTGCTTTGTCTATCACTTCCTCAGCCTGCAGGGCACTTCATTCTTCCTTGCAAACTCCTCTTTATCCCTCAAGACCCCCTGCATGTGCTCCCTTCACAGGAGACCTTCCTTACTTTCTGACAATGGGGAGCTGATAAAGTCACCCAGGGACCCGCCACAAGAGTCACCAGTCCTTGCCAGGATGTGGAGGACAAAGGGCAAGGGACGCCTGCCTGCCTCCTCCGGTCTGCTCCTCTCCTGCCTTTTCCCCTCAGCTTCCTCTGCACATCTTTAAAACACACAAACCCAGCCCACTCCGACTCCCAGAGCCCACCCACGTCCCCACTTCCACTCAGATGCTTTGAGGGAGGGAGATAATGTCCCAGGCAAAGTGGAGCTGCCTCCTGCCCTGCTCCTGTCCTGAGGCCACCGCTGTCCTGGTGTCCCGGCTGAGGGCTCCCTTCGGGCACAGGCCCTCAGGGGCATCCTGGAAAGACTGCCCTGCAGCATGGCCCAAGGTCACGGACAGCCAGGCGTTGCCACGGAAACACAGCTCTCCCAGGACACACAGGTCCTCGGAGCACTGGGACTGTCACAGCCCGGGGCAGCCGGGGTCCACGCACGTCCACCCCGGCCCACTTCTCTCGAGCCTTTGCTGCTTCCGGGTCGCGGTCCGCTTGCTCGGGATCGAGGCCATGGCTCAGCCAGCTGGGATCCACCTCCTGCTGCTGTCTGTGCCCCGACCCCGCCTTCCGTCTGGGCCTTGATTTTTATCTCCATTCCAGGGTCCTCTGTCCTCCAGATGATTTAAATTTTGATGTAATCAAATCACCCCTCTTCCCTTTGGGAGTTATTCTGTTTGTATCTTAACCAAGAGGCTCTGAAACGACCTCGTATATTTTCTTCTAATAGTTTTGTTTTTGCAGCAAGATTCTGATGCACCCAGAAGTCTTCGCTGGCGCTGACACAGCTTCCCATGCCCAGGTCAAATCTTGCATTTGTGTTTCGCTTTTTTCTTTTTGTTGTTTTTTGAGACAGGGACTCACTGTTGGCCCAAGCTGGATTGAAACCTGAGACCGTCCTGCCTCGGCCTCTCCAGTGCTGTGGTTATGGATGTGCATGGCTGCACCCAGCTGACAAGCCCTCATCTAAGGTTCTTTGTCTGCCTGTGTGGCTCTGGCCCTGGGCCACCCTCTCTTGTGAACGAGTTCAGTGGCATCAGAGGCAGCAGCAGCTTTGACTCCCTGCACTGTTGTTTCTTCATGGTTGTGGGTGTTTGGTATCAACCCCAGGGCCTTTGACCCACAACCCTGGCCCTCCATATTTTTTTATTTATTTGCAAAGTTTCTCACTTCTCAGACTGGATTCAAACTTGAGATCCTCCTGCCTCACCCTCCCAGAGTGCCAGGATTACAGGCATGCGCCATCATGCCTTGGTTTAAACAACATTTTGACAGCAAGTTTTTTTCTGAAAATAAACCAGTTCCTTCTAACTTTCCCAACACAGCTGCATGAAGCTGCCCCAGCAGAGGCTCACGAGGCCCCTCCGGACCGCAGCTCCCGGACAGCCCTGTGATGGCCGCGGATGACGGATGGATGGGGCCAGGAGATGCATGCAATGTGGGGTTTGGACTGTCGGGTGCATTCTGTGTGTTTTCAGCTCACAGTGGGTTTTTCAGGACCCATCCTGTCAGGAGCTGAGGCACGGCTGCAGCTCACAGCCTGGCGTGGCCACTCCTTCTGTGGCTGTGTGGCCTCCAGCAAACAGCGGGGTCTCTCCGTGCCTGTTCCACACAGTGGCGGGAAGCGCACTGGCCGCAGGGGTTGCTGGGAGGAGACACAGCACACGTCGGAGCTGGAGGCACCGTCCAGCATTCAGGACACAGATTTCCCAAGCTGGACCGGACCTTCCTACCGGTGTGGGCGTCTGTGCACGCCCCTGTCTAAGCTCAGGAACACGCGAGGGCATCTGCTCCAAGCCCACCCGACCGGCCTGGGCAAATGAGCAACTCAGCGAGGCCCTGTGTCCGGATAAAAAATAAAAAAGCCGGGGATGTAGCCCACCACGAGGCCCTGGGTTCCATCCCCAGGACTAACATTTAAAATTTGTTGAGCCAAAGGCCCAGGGCTCCCCGCCAGCTCAGCGTGGCCAGCGCGAGGACTGACGGCGGTGCAAGGGCTGGGAATAGCCCCGTCTCGTCCCCGCCGTCACAGGACACAGCTGTTCCCGGTAGAAGACCGGTGTCCTCGGCAGATAAGTTATTAGGCCGACGAGAAACTAGCAGTGTTTCTAAACCCTGGATCAATATATATATAAAAAATAGATTACTTTCAACCAACCACAAACAGAAAATCTAATTGTTACAAGGACAACTCCAAATGCAAAACACCTAGCAATAAATCTTTGAAAAGGACGCGAAAGGTCTCTGTAGGAAAAGGCATTAAACATTATTGGAGGACACTGGAGAAGATCTGAGTGAGCAGAGAAATACACCAGACCCGTGGCGAGGAAGATTTATGAATTTAAAGTGCCTCTTCCCCCCAGGGGCCTGTAGGCCACAGGCAACTGACGCTGCACCCCTCTCTATACATACACCCTAATAAGCTGATCCTAAGACATCGCTGAAAAGTCAGCACACCCCCGAGGAACCCCAAGCCCAGGGACCTGCCCTACAGACACCCAAAGACTATAAAATTCCAGTGGCATGCACCCCCGCACCCAGGAACCCCACTTCTACCTCCCTATCCTGGAGAACTGAAAATCTACATCCACATAACAGCTTGCATGCAGGGGTTCAGCCAGTGGCCCCAGCCCGGACATCCACCGATGCTGGGGCAGAAAAACCAGACCTGCTGTGGTATGCCTGAGGTCTGTGCATGCAGCGACACGTGCCATGACCTCAAGGAAAGAATAAGGAGGAGCTGTGAGACCACGTCTGCCATGGGCAGCCTGCATCCCCCGGGCTGCACACGCGGGGAGCAGAGCCGGCAGAGCCCAGGCGGGGCGCTGTGGGTCAGGGCTGCAGGGCTGGGCACAGGAGGGAAGGCAAGTGGTGCTAATGTGGGATTTGCATGGAGTCTGTTTCTGTTGCTGTAATGAAGTTCCAGAGCCGGGTAGCTTTGTAGAAAAGGAGTCTCCTCAGTCCAGCGTTCCGGAAGCCCAAGGACGTGGCATCTGTCTTAGTCACTCTCCTCGTCACTGGGACACAATACCTAAATCCTCAGCCAAATGGAGGAGAGGTTGGTTTGGCTCAGGATCCAGTCCATAGTCACCTGGCTCCAAGACAGGACCGCCAGGCACAGGCCCCTGGCAGAGGGGAGCTGCTCTAGGCGTGGGGGACAGGAAGCAGAGAGAAGGGAGGAACCAGGAGGGAGAGGAACCCGCCCAGGCCCCGCCCCGGGCCCGCCTCTTCCACCAGGCCCCACCCTGGGCCCGCCTCTTTCCAGCAGACCCCGCCTCCTCAGCCTTCAGCTGTGAGCCCTGCAGGCTGTCCATCACCTTCCAAAGCCCCACCTACCAGCACTGGAGGCTCTAGACAACATCTAGGTGTAAACCGCAGCAGCCCCATGTCCTCGGCTCTGGTGAGGAGTGTCAGACGGGAGGGTGTGGGGGTGCCCCAGCTTCCAGGAGGATTGCACTGATCTCTAGGAGGGCAGTGCTACCCAAGACCTCCCTGACCATCCTGGGGACTGGGCGGCTGGCACATGAGTCCTTGGAGACCAATCTCAGTGTCCCCAGCACACCTCTTTCGGGGGTGACTTTCCCAGCGCTGGTGGGGAGAGATGGGCAGATTGCCTAGGGGCACGGTGAGCCCCTGTCCTGGGCTCTGAGGGGTTTCTGGGAGGCGCCCTTTGGGTACAGAAGTTGGCAGACAGACCCAGCCCACCAGAAGCCCTGCAGAAGACAGTGTGGACGCCCAGGGCGTTTGCTGGACGAGCGAGCGCATGGAGGTGGGGAGGCCATGAGGCGGCTGCCCCGTCCTGCTTCCCTGCAGCTGGCCTGCCCTGCCCACACCACGGCAGCTGGCCGATACCCACGCTGGGGACACACACAGTGACTCCCCGAGCCCGGGCACTCTCACCCCACCAAGGCTTGTTGCAGAGCGGGCGGCAGGAGCCTCCAGGGCTGGGAACGTGACTCGGTGCGGGCGGGCGCCCTGGGCTCACATACACACCACACACCTGTAGCTCTCCTGTGTGCTGGTGTGCACACTGGCACAGCTGGCCACAGCCCCGGAATCATGCCACAAGGAGAAAGTCGTCATCAGTTCCTCCCAGAGGGCGGATGGCACCTGGCCAGAGGTGGTGGCATTTGGGTGGAGCTTTGAAGAATGTGTGGAGTTCATTAGACAACTGATTTAGGAGCAAAACAACATGATTGAAAATGCACTGCTATTCCTCTACTCCACTGTGTCCCCAAAGGACTTCAGCGGCAGCGGCGGCAATGGTAGTGGCAACGGCGGCAGCAACAGCAGTGAGAGGACAGAAACTCCAGGGCCGCAGTCTCACACACTTCCAGGCCCAAAGGGGGGGCCTCGGTGTGGCAGCCGCAGCCTGACCCAGAAGCAAAGCCATCCCACCTGCCACCTGCAGCCTCACTGGCATGGGGGACGGGAAACAGAACCCAGGGCAACATGGCCCGGCAAGAGCCCACCAGGAACATGGCCACATCTTGACCCAGCGTGGCCCTAGTAGCTGGGCTTCTCCACAGTGGCCACAAAGCGGAGAGCTTGGGCCACCCGCCCAGCACACCCCTCTCCATTACCCGACCATGGCGGGGGACAGGACAGGTAAATGCGCACACAGAAACCTCAGCAGCTGAGCCACCACGGCCCACTCTGGGTCCCCGCAGCTGCCTGCCACCCCCAAGCAGCCCAGCGCCCTGCAGGCCAGACCGGCCACCGCCAGCCGTCTAGCCTGCGAGCACCTGACCTGTCCCCGGGCCTTTTCTCACACCTACAATCCAACCCCTGACCCGGGCTGGGATGTGCGGAGGCCTCCAGGGCTGTTTATCTTGCACATTAATTCTGGCATCCTGGGCTGGCTGGGACGCTGACCCCTGACTCTGGAGCACTGGGGGCCGCCGCACACTCTGTCCAGTCTACTCTGGCCTCACTTCAGGCTGCGGTGACCAGCAGCGCCACGCTGTCCTCCTCCCTCACTGGGCTGTGGCCCCGTGGGCATGGGGCGTGACCTGCCCTCCCTTCCCTGTGTACTCCCTCGAATCAGACCAGGGACGGTTCTGGGTCCTGCCTGAGAGGCTGGGACGGGGAGTAGCACACAGCTTGTCACAGCTGTGCACAGACTGCAGGTCCCAGGCAGTACGCAGTCCTCCGCACAGTCGCCCACAGTCAACCGTGGCTCCTGGCGGCCCTTTCTCGGGTCCCAGGTGAGGACTCTGTCTTTTTCTGCATGACTGAGGTTTTGGCTGCGTGCACTCCGAGGTCATCACCCTCCCGTTTCCACCCCAGTGGGCAGCCTGGCCCTTGTGCCTCCACCTCCCAGGTGTGGTCCTGACCACTGAGCCCCTCTGCCCTCCTGCTCCCCCTCCCCGCTTCCCTGGGGTGCCCTCTCGGCTGTCTCAGGCCTCTTGTGCTGTGGGCTCAGAGACTTACCTAACCCTCACCACATCTCAGTGACCAGTGCGGTGACACAGGGAGGTGGGGGAATGTGGTGTGCAAAGGCTCCTGGGCTCCACGGTGTCCCCGTCCTCACGGTGGCTGAGTCTGCTCTGAGCAGAACCTGCCTGACACTGCCAGTGATGCTCCTGGGGCCCAGCACACCAACGGCCGCTGCAGGTACCAGGTGTCGGGCACTGTGTGCCCGCCCTCCCGTGCCCTCCCGGATTCAGGCCCGCTTGGTGGTGAAGAGCCCGAGACTCAGGACAGCACACGCCTTTCCGGGCTGCCCTGAGGTCACAGGGGAGCAGAGGGTGGGGAGTGGCGCGGGTCCCTGCCACCCTCCCCCAGCCTCCCCCCACCCCCCAGGGGGCCACGCTGGCTCCCTGAGCACCAGGAAGTGGCCTGAATGCCAGCTGAGTAGACGGAACTCTGCCCTCTGCTTTGGGTGGCCCAGGATGCCCAGCGCCAGCGCAGGAGGCATTGGTCATCACAGGTGTCCCTGCAGAACACTGGGGCAGCAGAGGGGAGCAGGTCACGGTGTCCCATCTCAGATACCCTTGGCACCTCTCTGCTCCCTCCGAGGATCTATGGCGTCTTCTGTGATGGGAACCGTGATTCACGCTCAGCGCCGAACACTGGAAAAACACTGAAAATGTAGCAAAACTAAGCAAGAGCTCCCTGCAATGACTACAGAGGTGTCAGCCACGCTGCGGATGGGGTACCAGGAGCCCTGGCCCTCCATTCTCTAGCTCACTCCCAGGGGCCCCTAACTGCGCAGCTCTGCCCTTGGGGCCTGAGCCTCTAGCTCCTGGGGACCCCATCTGTGGGGTCCCAGATGGAGGCTGGGCCCAGACTGCGGGCGCCCGAGGCTCCCAGGCCCTGTCACCGTCAGCACCCATGTGGTGGCCCCTCATGCTGAGTCCGGGTCGGTCTTGTGGTGATGCCCGCGGCTGTCAGCTGAACAGTGCCCTGGTGCTCTCGGACACCTCAAAGGCTGGCCTGCCCCGCTGTCCCCTCTGGGGGAGAAGCCACAGGAGCATACTCAGGGCCCTCAGGAGATGGAGACAGAGGCCCCCCGCGAAGCCCCTCACCGCGTGCCCACCGGGGTGTGCTGTGGCCGCCCTGCCCGGGCCATCCCTGAAACTGGCTGACCCCGGCCTCTGCAGAGCCAGCCGCCTCCCGGCAACAGCCCATTTCCACGGATAAATCAATTTGTCTCCACTGAGGGGAGAGAATTGCAAAGCAAACAAATTACAACCGCCCCATTGAGCCGCAGGCACTCGGCCGGCTGGGGCATCGGAAGGGATTTTTTCCCTCTGCCTCTCTCATTAAACGACCACCCCCCGGGGGGACAGACTCCAGCTCCTGAGGAAAAACACCCAGCCCACTGCCTCCCATGCCACTCAGCAGAGGCCACAGGGGCCGCCACCCCCAGACTCCGCGTCAGCAGACAGAATGGCCCTCTGTGACAGCTCAGGGCCAGGGTCTGAGGAAGGTGTCGCGGGGCCATGCTCCCGCTTCGCCTCCTGCCAGGCTCCCTCGGCTTCTGGTGGCCGCTGGGTCCCTTGGCATATGGCAGTGCACGGTGACCCCGGCCTCAGTCACCACAGACGTCCCGTGTGTGACAGCCACCCTCCGTCTCTTCTTTTCCCCTTAGGAACACCAGCATGGTTAGGGCCAAATCCCTAAGTCAGGGAAGACTGGGTCAGGCAGATTTTGTCTCTGGGACAAGACACCAGAGGAAAACAACTTCAAGGAAACCTAGCTCACAGTTTTGGGGGCTCAGCCCACGATCAGTGGGTTCCAGTGCTGCCGTGAGGTAGAAAGGTCAAGGAGGAAGCTGTGGCAGAGGGGAGGAAGCAGAGAGGGCGAGAAAAATTCAGAGAGGAAGGGGCTGGGGACAGGGTACTGTCCCTCCGTGCCCACTCCTGGGACCCACACCCTCCAGTGAGTTCCCGTCCCTAAATTCCCGTTGCCTCCTGATGATTCCGTCACGTTGTGAATCACCTCCCAGAAGCCCACCTCTGAACAGACCGAGCCCCACCACGTCTTTGACAATGCTTCCTATTTAAACCACAACAACGCCCTCCTCCTAGTGATACCTGCAAAGGCCCCGTTCCCAAATAAGGCCCACTCCCAAGTTCCTGGGGCTGGGACTTCAGCAAGTCTGGGACACACTGGGGCACCACCTCGAAGTACAGTGACAACAGTGTGGGCCCCTGCATGGAGGCCTGGTGAGCATGGGTGCATCCTGAGGACCCCTGCAAATGTCCTTTTTGTTCTCCCAAGAGGGTCATGTGATTCAACCTCACCTGTGAGCCAGGTGGTGTGTAAGGGACATGGGGACACACTGCCAACCCCGCCGAAGTGTTTGCATGGTGATATTCTTCCCAGCATTGGAACCCCATGCTGATTCCTCCTGCCTCCCCACTTAGAGGAGGACAGAGGCCCAGTGGCTGTCCACAGTGCCTGACTGGATTCTTTCTCTGGTGGTGGAGCTGCACCTGGAGCTAAACTCACCTTGTCCAATGTTATAGCTGGGTGCAGATGTCACATGGCCACAGGAGGGGCTTTTTCAGAGGTAGCTGAATCTAGAGCATGTGATGCTGGGATTAAGGATGGCTGACTACTAAATCAGTCCACTGACTGGTTGGCACCACCCTAATCTCGGTAGCATGGATACAATATGAGACAGAAAGAGGCCTGTCTTGTCCCTTGCTTGCTTTGCTGCCTTCTGCCTGCAATCAACTGTTTTTCCTTCGTGATGCCTGCCTGCCGTGCCACCCTGCCTTGGAACTGCCTTATGGACTAAAACCTCTGCAAACGGTAAGCTAAATAAAGGTTTCCCCTTCAACTTGTGGGTGTTGGCTATTTTGTCTCAGTGTTATGGTTGATACATTGTGTCAACCTGAGAAGTCTAGAAGCTTAACTAAGTAACAGCAGCTCTCCTTCCTGGGGTGTAGAGGACAAGCCCTTGTACTCTGGGATGTTGTTCACTGTGTCAACTCGAGAAGTTCAGAAGTTTAAGTGACCCAGCAGGGGGGCAGGGTCCTTTCTTTGTAAATATTCTGAGCCTGCGCAAGAGGAAGGCAGGTGAGTTCTCTATGTATCAGAGGCTGGGTAGCCTGCATGCAATATAAGGGAGGAAAAGAGGCTGCTCTTCCCTACTTTTGTTCTTGCTACTTTTACTGTCTTCTTCTGCCTGAAAGTGTTGCCCCTGTTCCTTGGAGCCAGCTGATTATAGACTGAAACCTCCACAAACTGTGAGCTAAATAAACCTTCCTTCCTTAATTTTGGGTTTCAGATATTTTGTCTCAGCAACAAGAGAAAAGTAACTAAGACATCCTAAGAGAGCCAGGGAGCCCCAGTTCCCAGCCAGGCACCAGTCTTAGGGTCCTACCTCCTCCTTTGCCTTCACTTCCTGTTGAGGACTTGTACCTTGGCCAGGTCCCAAAGAAGGAGACCAGGGTACCCACAGACGCAAGACCCCCACGCCAGGAGGATGACGGACTCTGTGGGTACCCTAAGCCCGGCCCCTGCACGTGAGCCTCCATCTGGAAGTAAGGCTGCTGAAGGTGCCTCTGCTTACGACGAGGCCCTGTGGAGTGGCCTCCCCCTCGTCCACCCTGATGGCCCACCCCTGAGGACAGAGCAACATAGGAGAGGCCAGGCACCCGAGAACTGGGACAGGTGTTGGGACCCTGCCTGGAGCATCCACAGGAGCCCTGCCACGTCAGGACGGCTGGGAAGATGGAGTTTCTGTCACTTGCAACCCTGTCTGTGGTGTGCCCACCGCAGCCCCAGGGAGCCAGCGCCAACAGGTATGCAGAATCCCCGCAGACCCCCGTGACACTGAAATTCCTGCTGCTCAGCATTCCACACATCTGAACTTTGATGGCCAGGTCAAGGTCACACTGAACCTCAACCACCTCTGGTCTCTGACTCTGTCCTGAGCCTCCAGGGCCTCTGGACCCTAGACGAAGAGGCCACAGCTGAGCCCTGGGGTGGCCAGGGGGGAGGCTTCCAAGTCAGGGCTGGGTACACTGGAGCTGTCATGGCCATGGGCTCTAGTGGGGTGAGGCCAGGGTAGGCGGCCTTCTGAGAATGGGGGAGCAACACAGGCCAAGCCCCATCTGCAAGGCCAGCGCGGGGGCAGCTGCGGGACACCCAGGGCAGCACTGGGGGGGGGGGGATGGCAGAAGTTCTGGGTCCCCAAGACATCCTCAGGCCAGCAGCCACCTCCCAGGACCAGAGCAGCTGCACACGGTCCTCTCCCAATGGCCGGGAGCTGGTGGCCCTGCCGGCCTCTGCATGTTGGAGGCCCTGCTTTGCGGGGGCCCTGGACGTCCCTACTGTCTTGGTCAACACTGGTTTTGCTGCAGCCCAGAGACCCAGACTGGCCCAAACCAGCCCTGACTCTCCTTATGAAATTGGTTGATATTGGATTTGTGAGACTAAACTTTCTGATGACAAAAGTATTATCTGCGGGGCCAAATAAAGACAAACGAAGCCGGAGCCCGCCCAGGAGGCCATTTGGTCCCTGGTCCCTTGGTGCCTTATCGCGCCCGGGGATGGTGTCATCGCAGGGCTGGGACGTGAGTGCCCTCGGCTTCATCTTGGGCTCACATTAGTGAATTGTGTATAAATCTAATCTCTGCTAAAAGGTACAGAGTCCAGAGCCCAGGGCAAAGCCACCGTCTCTCGGGCTCAGGCCAGGAGGGGAAATGCAGTTCTCGCGACTAATCAATTACATTTGAGTAATTGATCGTATATTATTATTGATGAAAGCCCATAATATGTGAGTTAGAAGAGAGTGGGCCCTCAAAAGATTAGATTTGTATGAGAAAATGGTAGGAAAAATGACTGTCATAAAATCATCCTAGAGTGGTTTATGGTTTAATCCCTGGCCGGACAGCACAGGCCCCGCAGGCTTCTCTCCTCCCCAGCCACCGTTGCCCAGGAAAAGGGACTCGGACACAGCACAGAGGCCATAGGCCCTGGCCAGGACGGCGGAAGAGTGGTCGGGAGGAGGAGGGTGGGTTGTTTTGGCCCTGGGGCCTCAGAGGACAGATTAAAGAAGGTAAGGGGACATTGGAGGAGGGGTCATCTCACGATGGGGAGCATTGGTGTCCCCAAAAGAGGAGAATGACCCTGGTCCTGAGAGCAGCAAGCGAAGCCGGGGAGACCACTGGTGGGCTGGGAGAGGAACCTGGATGACCCTCTGGGTCCTGCTGGAGTCTGAAGTCCTGGATTCCCCTGAGCCCCAAACCAGTGCTGCCCGGGGCAGGGGGTGGGAGAGGCCACACCACCACCCGACAGTGCCCTGCCCGCTGCTCTCACAGGTCAGTGGGTGCGGGCGACCCTGCTCACAAGTGAAATGCATCAGTCTTTCAGGTGTAAACAACGCATTGTCGAGCTAGCATAAAAACCAGAAAGAGTAAATGAGATCCCGAGTTACAGTAGGTACAGGAAAAGGGAGGGAAGCTGCTCTCGGGGAATGCCACTGTTGGTCAGTCCTGAGCTCCTGCAGCCGGCAGCCGGGCTGCGACTCTGAGGGGACAGGATGCAGTGTGACAACTGTTGTTAATTCCTGTCGTTTCGCTTTCAAATCCTATATTGTCATTGTCTTGTTCTTGTTGTTCTCATCAATTTGCTTCTGTTGTTATTTGTTTGTTTCTTGATTGTTCTGTTTTTTCTCTTTAAAATAAAGAAAATATGCTTATGTTTATATCTTATGTTTAATAAGAATCTTATTTGAATCTTATTCAAATGGCTATTTATTTATTTATTTATTTTATTATTATTTTTTGGTACTGGGAATCGAACTCACGACCTCACGACCTCATGCTTGCCAGCCAGGCACTTATGGTACTGAGCTAAATCCTTAGCTCAAACAATTTATTTTTTGATTAAATAAAATTGAATCTAATTTTGAAAAAAATAAAATAAAATAAATGAGCCATGGGGTTCAGTTTCTCTAGAACCTGATTTATTTGTTTAGCATCTACTAAGTTGGTCTGGTTCTGAAATTGGGACCACCTTTGCTACTGGATCTCTGCTTTCATCTGTTTTGTTTTGTTTTATTTTTTGAGACAGTGCTCAGGCTGGCCTGGAGCCCACTTTGTAGCCCAGGCTAGTTCTCAATCTTGCGACGATCCTCCTGCCTCAGCCTCTGAGTGCTGGGATTCAGGCATGTGCCACCACGCCCAGCTTTATGTATTTTTTTAAAATTTTAAAGGGACTAGAACAAAACGATAAAACAAAACAGCGAGAACCCAACACTGGATTTCAAAAGTGAAAGAGCAGGGACTCCACCGCAGTTGCTCTACTGCATGCTGTTACCCCCTAAATAGCTGCTCAGATCACTAGCTCTAGGTTTGCAAATTCAGTCAACAATACAAACAAAACAAGCATTAGGTTGTGTTACTTCAGTTGTTATCATCTCAGCCTGGTTCCTCCAAATCAGCCAGTTGGCTGAGGCAGGTGTGGCCTCCCCCTTGGCTCTCCCCTGGCTCCAGGGCCTTCACATGGCAGCTCAATGCTCATGGGCCATGCACGTGACCGTCCCTCTCGGGCCAGTGCTGGGCTGCTCTGCCTGCACACCCTTCTCTGGGTGCAGAACCACACCTGCAGGGTGCTGTGTCCTCTGTGGCCATTGCTGTCAGGTCCTCAGCTGCTGAGATCACAAACAGCTACCGTCGTGAGCTGGATCCTGGGGTTCCACCCAGGATGAGGGGATTTGCTCCTCAGACCAGGAGCGAGGGATGACGGGAATGGCTGTCACTCTGTTTCCACCCCCTTTATGGCAGTACTGGCAGTGAACCTGAGGCTTTCCCACCTGGCTACATCCCCACCCTTTTTATTCTGAGACAGTCTCACTAAATTCTCCAGGCAGGACTTGAACTTGTGATCCTACTGTCTTCATCTGTATTTTCCCCTTAAACGAAACCCGTTTCCAGCTCTGCCCATGGACTGGACCTTGAAACAGTGAGACTGGGAGGCATGCCCAGGGCATCCCCAATACCAGGCCCTCGCCAGAGCCCGGGGCCAGGAGGAGGGCAAGGGCAGAGGACGCCCAGGTTCTTGTGGGTGCAGGGGCCATGGAGGGCATCCCACTGGCTGCGAGCAGGGCGATTTGGGCACTGGGCAAGCAGATGTCTTGTCCCTGCTGCCTGTCCAGCCCCACACTGCTCAGCCGTCCCTGCCTGAAGGCCTTGGGGTGGCTGGGTAGGTAGAGCTGGACAGGGCAGGGCAGCCCGCACACCCCTGCCACCCACACAGGGCCTGCTGAGCAGGGCGGGCTCTCTGCTCACCCACAGTCGCTGAGTAGGCAGCAGGGTCCTCACGCCAAGCCTTGAGGGCTCTGACCTCTGTGTGGTACCCCACACACCACAGGGCCAAATAAACACCAACCCAGAGGCCCTTGGCCATCCACGTGAGCCAGGGTGCAGGACCCACAGCTGTGACACCCAGCCCATGTTTCAGGTCACCCTAGAGGCACAAGCCCGGTGCTCTGCATCCAGGTGCTTTACGCCACGACACCCCCACGGATGCCACCCTCAGGACCCACGCGCGTCTGCTCCTCCAGTGAGCCGTGTGCCAGGGTTCTATGTGAAACACAGGTGGCCAGAGACCATGCAAGGTGGGGTCAGCACTGTCACGTCACATCGGCATCTCGCAGGGATGCTGTCCCCCCCGGGTGACCTCACAGGCCTGGGCACTGTAGGAGCCGGCCTGATGCCCCGGCCAGGATGAGCCGTGGACCTTATTTGAGAAAGAGACTGTACAAAGCCACAGGCAAGATGAGGTCGTCCACCCTAAGGAGGGAGCCTGGGACGTGGTCATACAGCGGGGACAGGGATGCCGCTGTCCACGGGTGGCCCCTGCTACACCTGGTTTGTCCTCCGCCCCAGGCCTGAGACGATGGATCGCTGCTGTGACAGTCTGCACATCACTCTGCAGCCTGAGGGGACGGACGTGCCTCCTCTGCCCACACGCTCCAGGGGGCCCTGCCCAGCAGCCCGGGGGCTCACAGGGGACACCATCGGTCTGCACAGGTCCCAGGATAGGACTCAGTGGTGTCCCAAAGATGAGAGAGAGACTGAGGCACAGTGTCTTTGGAGCCAGGCCTGTGGAAGCCGGAGCACCTCTGGTGTCACCCTGGGGCCGGGTCCTTCCCACCTGCCCAGCCTAGACCTGCCTTGGGGTGACTCTGGCCATCCCCCCACTCCCATCGGCCCCCACCTTGATCCAAACTCGCCTGGACCCCAGCCTTCAGCACAGGCCCTCGGCTCAGCTCGCCTCTGCCCCACCCTGTCTCGGTTTCTTGCTGTGAAGCCGACCTAAAGCCTCATGGCCCAGGGAAGGCCAGCGCGGATCCTGGGGTCCCACCGAGACCCAGTCCTTCCCTCCCCACAGAGCCCTCGTCACAGCAGATGGTGAAGAGCCCCTTTAATAAAACGGCATGCTGTGCGACACGTGTGGAGGAGGCAGTGGAGGGTGGGACCCCGCGGCTGCGGGCGGCCTAGTGCCTGAGCAGCCAGCTCGGCCTGTGGGGCGTGAGGGACCTGAGGTAGGCCCACCACCAGGGCTTGCTCCCGCCGGCCGAGGGCAGCCTGCGCGCCCCGAGGGGCTCGGGATCCTGCTCCGCGGGGTCCGTCCCAGGGGCCTCGCCACCCCGGGCCACCCGGAAGCGGGGCGCGGCTCCCCGGAGTGCGGGCAGGAACTTCTTGGGTCCTGCGCCCAGCGGCTGCAGGATGAAGTCCACGCGGCCCGCCCTCTTCATGCGCAGCGGGATGGTGACTCTCTTCATGACCTTGGCGTAGCCGGGCGCCTGGGCGGTGACCAGGTGGGACCCCGGCGGCAGCAGTCTCCAGTAATCTCCGTCCGGAGCTTCAGAGAGATTGCAAAGGACCCTCCCTCAAAGCCCAGCTGTGGGTGCAGTCTGAGGGTAGGGGATGGGAGTTCGGCGGGGCAGGGCTAGCACGAGGGGCAGACAGACCCCACCTTTGCCTCTGCCTCTGGGTCCACCTGGACCGCTTTCCTCTCCTCCTCTCTGTCAGACTCCTGTTCATCCCTCAAGGCCCTGGCCGGTAACACACACCCTAGTGTACAGTGTGTACTAATCAGCAGGGAGGCCAGCTCCTCACTGGGACACGAACTCTGGGACACGCACAGTGGACTTGTGGATGGAGGTGACTCCCTCCTGCTACCTCTGGGTGGTGGCTTTTGCAGAGCACACACTGTCACCCGGGAGCTGCACAGAAGGCAGAGGGAGACCGGGTCCCCTCCGCCCTCCCCGGCCGCCCTGGCCTGGGACGGAAGAGCACTTGTGCCGTCCTGCACCCATGGGGTGCAGCGCGGTGCTCACCTGTGGTGACGTCGTGGCGGATGCCTCTGACCACGATGCGGGCGTTCTTGACCGGCTTTCCGAACCTGTCCACCACCATGCCCTTGATGCCCCGGTGCGCCTGCAGGGTGGTGGGAGGGCCGGATGGCACGTGCTGCACCCTCCCCAGCCCCATGCTGTGTGGCTCTGAGTGGTCACCACCCTCTGTGTCCCACTTCCCCGCTGTGACCGAGGGGCTAGGTGGGTCCTGCAGGTCAACGAGGGACCACAGTTCCGAGGCCTGCCTCCCTCCCAGCCTGTCTGACCTACAGGGCCTGGAGGAACCGGCCGGCACCTGGGCCAGCGGGTGCCACAGAGCCGCACGACACCCCACCCTACAGCCTGGCCAAGTGTGGCCCTGGGGAATCAGGACGCAGCGGTGCGGGGATCTGGCTCGAGGGCCTCGGCCCCGCACAGTGGCAGGACCGGGCTGCCACCACCTCCCTGACATCCTCGCCGCGTCCCTCTCCTACAGATTGCCCACAGCAGACAGTGAGGTGGGAACAAAGTGGACAGGCCCCACTGCCGGCTCCCACACAAGCTGGGCCCCTGCCTCGCTCTGTCCTCCTCTCTCACCAGGGCAGACCCAGCTGCTGTCCTCCTCCGGTCAGCCCTCCCCCGATGTCCTGCCTCATCAGGGGCCTCAGCGGGGGCCTTCTCCAGGGACCCACAGCCTGGGCTTCCTGTCTCCCAGCCCGGCCAACTGTCATGTCACCTCTGCTTTGTGTCCCCACCAAGAGCAAGATGGACACACGGGGTCCCTCATCTCCCTGCCTGCCCGGCTGGCACAGCAGCTGCTGGTTCCTGTGCCTGGACCAGAGGCCTCCCTGTGCTGTGCGGAGTGCAGACAGCGCATGGGCAGAGACGGCGCTGCCCCACCCTCCCGGCAGAGCCCGGACCCCGCCCTGGGCCTGCTCAGCATCAGCTGGAACGGCCTCGATTGGCCTGGACAGGCTTGATCTTATCACAGCCACACCGGCCCAGGGTCGCCCGTCTCAGAGGCCAGGCGAGGCCGCTGACCGCCCACTGCCGGGCGCTGCCCAGATCTCCACAGCCAAGACCTTGCCAGCAGCATCCCCGGGGCAGGCGCAGCGCCCACCACACAGCCCTGTCCACTCCTGCTCTCCAGGAGGGGCATGGAGCCCGATCAGGCCGGGCCGAGCTGGGAGCACGAGCCCCACGCGCGCAGCAGTGATCCGGGCTTTGTGTCCCCTCTGCCCGCTGCTGCTCTGTGCTGACCCGGAGGAGGCTGCTGATCTTTCTAGAAAGGAGGACCTCGGGGACAGGGCTGGGGCTGGGACAGCAGACCTTGGCCTAGGCTCGGGCAGATGCCAGGCACAGGGACAGGGCACACAGGCCTCCTTTGGCCCAGCCCTGCACGGTCCCCCGCTGACCCCGTCTCTAAACAGGGCACCCCGCTGCCGCCAAGGGTGGGGGGTGCCAGCTGTGCAGTGTCGCCCCCACCTCAGGGATGCCTATGCCAATGGGCTGCGTGTGTAACTCAGCACACCTGGGAAAAGTCACTTCTGGGGGCCGCAGCCACCTCCCGAGCCCTCAGCAGCCGCTCTGAGTGGCGCTGGGTGAGGTGGCGGTGGTGAGACCTAGCCTCCCGGACCAGCAGGGCTTTCTGTGCTGTCCCCTGCCTCCCACTGTGTGCTGTAATCCAGCCCAAGGGGGGCCCTACAGCCCACACCCCAGCCTCGGACCCCTGGTCCTGCCACACCACCCACCGGCCATGTGAATGCCTTGTGCCAGAGCCCCCCGCCACAGCCCTCAGCCCAGCCCAGGAACCCCAGGACCTCAGGCGGCCCTGCACCCGGAGTCTCCCCAGCTCAAACCTGGCTTCCTCCCCTCCAGGGTGCCGCCAACCCCGTCCCCTTCTTTAGCAGTACCCTTTAGGGTGCGGTCTCTGTTCACCAGGTCTGACCACCCATCCCGCACGCCCCAGCACCCCCAGGGCCCAGGCGCCGCAGGGCCCGCACCATCTCCAGGAAGTTGAGGAGCGGCTCCTTGTTGTGCTGCCAGAGCCCATACAGCGCCTCCTCGGGCGGGAACTTGGTGCAGCCCAGCTCCACCGTGATCTCGAAGCAGTTGGTGTGCAGGTAGTTGAAGTCGGACATGCCTGCAGACGGCGGGGCGCGTCAGCCGAGGCCGGCGGTGTGCGGCGTCCTGCGCCATCCGCACAGGTGGCCACCGCCCACTCCCGGACGGCAGGCGTGCTGGGCGTGCAAGGGTCTGCCAAGGGCCATGGAGCTGGACTCAGCTCGGGTGGCACTGCTGCCACCGGGGAGGATCATGACAATGACAGTAACGTCTGATTCCTGACATTCCCTGGCTCCAGCCCCGGGTCCTGCCTCCATTTCCCAGGGAGCGTCCGGCCACCAGAGTGGACATCCAGGCAGCTGTGCAGGGTGAGGGGTGGGGACTTCAGCTTCAGTCCCCACCCAGAGGGCCCACGTTTCATGGCTAGCTCAGAGTCCCAGCCTCTCTGGAGACAGTGGCCTGGGGACAGTGGCCTTTAGGACCTTGGGCTGCTCTGAGCCAGGCACGATGCCGGCCCTGACTGTGGTCAGCTTCTTGGCCCAGCCCACCCTGGAGACCTTGGCAGACCCCAGGGACCCCAGGGACAGAGCCCTGATCGAGCCCAGGGGTCGCTGCCACAGGTTGCTAATGTGAGCCGAAGCGCTGGAGGAAGAGAAGGCACCCTCCACAGGGAACGTAGGGTCACCAGGACAGCAGACAGCGTCACTGGGCGGCCTGACCTTGGAGAGGAGAGGGGGACGTGAGTCCTGCCCCCCCATGGCCACGGCCCTGGCAAAGCTTCTCCCACCCTCATCTGTAGGACAGCACAGCTGGGAAGCATTAAGCGGTGTGGAGGACAGAGAACGGATTAGGCATGGCCATCCCCACGGTCCCCTAGATGCCCACACAGGGACAGCTGCATTCGGTACAGTTACAGCTGCCTGGTTAGTGTACACATGGAAAGAGCCAGTGCCGGTGTCCAAAACGCCAGGGACTGGGACTCCAGGGCACTGTCCAGCCGGCCTGCTGAGTCGCTGAGGGGCGGGGAGGACCAGTCACCAGCAGAGTCACGACACAGGTACCATAAGACAAAGGACAGGAATGGCAGCTGTGGAAGGCCACAGGGCCAGCTCGTCCACACCCTGCCTTGGGCACGGTGGCACACCCCACCCTTTAGCACGGAGAAGCTGAAACCCGAACCGGCCCCGCCCGGCGCTACCTCCCCAGCAGGGCAGAGAGGCCGCCCTGGCCCTGCTGAGCCGTCACGGCCGCCAGGCCCCACGGCACACACCTCCCGTGAAGCTGTACCAGTCGGCGCCGTTGGTGATGCTGCCCTGCTTCAGGAAGTTGCCCCCGCACCTGTGCTCCGACCTGTCCATCATCATAGGGTGGACGTCGGCATAGGCTCTGGCCAGCAGCTTGAACATCTGCAAAGAGAGGAGCAGGAGAGAGGCCGAGTTGGGCCAACCACGGAGGAGGGGCTCTGCAGGACCACGGCGGGGCCGAGCCCCTGGCACCACAGAGGAGGGCACAGAGCCCAGGCGGAGGGCAAGGCTCGGGCACAGGCCGTGAGGTGGTGGCGGGTAATGTGAGACCACTGTGCTGGGGGCAGGGATGGGAGAGTACTGAGCCCCCACGCCCAGCTGGGGAGGACACTGGCCAGCCCGCCAAGCCTAGCGGCCCACAGAGAGGGAAGGCTGGCAGAGGGGCAGAGGCCTGTGGCTGTTTCCACAAACCTCATCCCAACGCTAGCTTCTCCCATGGATGCTATCGCATCATCCTGCCCACCTACCGGCACCCAGCTGCGGCCTCCCCGGGCCCAAACCGCATGCAGTCTCCTTCACAGCTGGAGGGGCATCTGACACAGCTGGGCCCCACTGCCCCTGCCCACAGGACGCCTCTCATCCCCCTGCAGCCCAGGCTGGACCTGCTCCTGCGTGGGCTTGCCGGGGCTCCATGGCCGGGGACACCAGGAGCGTGGACAGGCAGGGCTCAGCAACAGAGTCTCCCCACACTGGAGCCAAGAGCCCTCTCTGGTGGGGTCACCTGATCTAGCACCCAGGATCTGAGCTTAGGGGTGGCAGAGGTGGGTCCAGCTCTTCAAAGGCAAACCAAGCGCCCGAGGCTGCTGGTGTCCGCTGGTCCCCAACACCGGTGGATCAGGACTACAGCCCCCCCACCCTTGGGCAGTCGCCATCCCGGGGGAGTCGCCTGCTTCCAGGCCTCTCCACCAGGATGTGTTGGGCCGTGGGGACTGCAGGGCTCCCGTCCCAGACCTGACTTCCCTGTCCACCCATGAACACATATAGGGTGGGGGGCCCTGGAGACCCTCCCTGACCATGCTCCTCACCATCCGTCCTGAGGTCACTGCTCATAAGCGGCCAGCCCCAGGATTAGGGCATGAGGGGACAGCTCAGAGTGACACAGGGCTGGAGCACAGGTCAGGGTCACTTGACACTCACCATTGGGGGGCACTGGGGGGGCAGACCTCAGAGCAAGCAGGTGTGGAGCCCTGTGGGTCGGGGTGCTGAGGAAAGTGGACGCCAGCCCCCCACTTTCCACTCCCCCACTGGCCCAGCCTCCCTGGGGGCGCTGGTTTGGGGCGACAGTGAGGGGTTGATGAGTGACTATGGCTGATGGGAACAACTTGCTTCTGTCCACTCTGGTGGGACTCCCTGAGGTCAGTCTACCACCCACCACCCACCCCGGGCCGTTTTTCCGCGCTGAGGCCCAGCCTAGGAGACTGCCCAAAGATGCCCACCCTGCCTGGGGTCACGGGGACTCCAGGACCTCTGGCACTGAGCCAGCTCTCACCCAAGCGCAGTGACTGACCACATAGACCTGTAGGCCAGGGCTGAGGCTGCAGAGTCCGCCAGGCCCCGCCCACCGCACAGGCCCCGCCCACCCTCTTTCAACCATGCCTGCTTCCCTCGGCCACGCCCCGCTGGCCCCGCCCCCTGCCCTGGGTCTTCTCCGCGGGTCGGGGTTCAGCGTTGGTCCGGGGGCCGAGGTGGTTCAGGATTGCAGCACCATTGCAGATCTCAGGACCTGGCTTTGGGCTGCGGCCCATCTCGGGTCACGCTGGCCCTCAGCTCGGTGTCACCCACACCCTGGGAGGGGACCCCGCCCTCCAGACCCAGCACAGGACTTTGTCCGGGCTGGGGATCTCGGGGAGCCCTGTGACGTGGGGGTGAGCGGGCTGGCCGGGTCCTGGGTCCTGGGTCCTGGGTCCCGCTCCCGCAGCGCGACCGAAATCCCTGCCCCTCCCACGGCCCCCGATGCCCAGGAGCCCAGGCCCCGGAAGGGGACCATGCGCGCGGCAGCAGCGCCCCCTGCCGGTGTCGCCCACACGCACCGATCCAGCAGGCAGGATCCACACACCCTGGAGCCCCGCGTGGGGTCCCACCGCCCCTCACCTTCTCATCGGGCGTGGGGGAAAACATCTTCTCTTCCAGGGGGTGCTTGGAGAGGTCGAAGGGGTAGGACACCACCAGGTCGCCCCCGTGGAGGCTGGCGGACAGCACGAAGGGGATCGTCCGCATCCACTTCATGATCGCCTTGGTCTCGGGGGCCACCTGCGGGACAGAGGCGCTGCCTCGGCACGGACACGCGCCAGCCGCCCCCGCACCGTGGGTGCCCGAACTCTCCCCTGTGCCGTGGGGGCCTCATCCGGATGACGTCCCCCAGGGATAAGGGTGGGCCGCAGGCCACTCAGGGCACCGATGCCACACTGGGCAGGGGGCAGCCGCTTGGGTTCCTTCCACAGTGCAGCCGGCCCCAAAGGGGACGGCGCCCGGCCCTGCACGGCGCCTTGGTCACCTGGCAGCTGTGCCCAGCCCAGGCAGGACGCAGAGCCATGGGCCCCAGCGGGCAAAGGTGCCACCAACAAACCGTCAGGAGAGACCCCAGAGCACTCGGCCCCTGCCCCTGCCCAGGATGAGGCGCCCCCTGAGTCCCACCAGCCTCCGGGGCGTGAGGCACACCCCACGCTGGGCGCAAGTGGGGCCAGGCTGTGCCTGCCAGGGCAGCTCGGGCGGGCGCAGCTCCTACCTTACCCCACCAGTAGTGCTGCGGGATGGGGAGGTGGTCGGTGCGCACACCCCGCGCCGCCGCCAGCCGGTAGTACTCGGAGGTCAGGTCCGGGAAGTTCCGGTTCAGGTCCAGGTTCTGTGCGTTCTGCCGCCCGCTGGTCCACCCATTGTAGCCGGCGCCCTGAGAACGCGGGCGAGGCCGGGGGCGGGGGGCTCAGCGCAGCGCCAGGACCCCCTGGGCAGGGAGCTTGGCTGGGGCCTCCCGCGGGCTCCCGTGATGCCCTTGGCTGCGCCTTGGCTCCCGGCCCTCGCCGCATATCCAAGGCACCTCCCAGAGCACCCCAACTCCCTTGTACGTGCACTCACGCCCGCCCCTTCTCTGTCATGAGCTGTCACCTTTTTTCGTACCGGTAACTGAACCCAGGACCTTTGCACTGAGCTACCTCCCTAGATCTTTTTAATGTTTTTTTTTTTTTTTCATTTTGAGACAAGGTCTTACCAAGTCACTAGACTGCCCAACCTAGGCAAAAGCTTTCCATTTTGAAACTGGGTGTGGTGGCGCATGTCTGTGACCCCAGCACTCGGGAGGCTGAGGCAGGAGGATTGCTGCGAGTTCACAACCAGCCTGGGCTACAAAGCGAGCTCAAGGCCAGCCTGAGCTGCATAATGAGACCCTGTCTCAAAAAATTTAAAAAAGCCTTTGATCATGCCTCAGCCTCCAAAGTGCTGGGACTATAGGTTCGTGCCATCTTGCCAGGCGCAGGTCATCGTTTTACATTTTCTCTTGGGACACCTCTGTGCTACATAAAGATTTCACTCTTTGCGTGGCTGGACCACCTGGAAAGTCTGTCTGCGTCCCCCCCCCCCACTTGCAGTTACCTAGCTCTGTCTCCTGTAACCTGTTTTGCCCTTTTACACTCTGGGTCTCTCACATAAGCGAAACCACATGCCATCCAAGCTCCTGTGCCTGATTCACTTCGCTTCCCACTGTGGTCTCAAGGCGCATCTCTGTTCCTACGAATGACTCCACAGTTTATCCTTCCTCGTGGCAGAGTAGCGCTCCACGGCCACCACGTCACACTCATCCACGGGCCTGCTGATGGACACGACGGGGCGCTCCGAGACTTAACATGCCGTGAAACCATCGGTGCCTGGCTCTCCCAGCCCTCAGCAGCGCCCCCCTCTGAGCTGGCACTGAGTCCTTGTCACCTGGGATCCGGACGCACGCAGGCCCTGCGCAGCCACCAGCGAGTCCCGGGCGGGGTGGGGGGGCGCTCACCTCGGCCGCCGCCACCTCGTAGCCGTCGGGGTTCATGGAGGGCAGCAGGTGGATGCGGGTGGTGTTGAGCAGGCGCTGCACGCGCGGGCTGCCCAGCAGGTACTCGGAGCACAGGTACTGCGCCAGGTAGACGAGCATCTCGCGCCCCGCCACCTCGTTGCCGTGGATGTTCCCCACGAGCTTCACCTCGGGCTCCACTGGGGAGACACGGTGACTTGGGGCGCCACCGCACGACCCCAGGTCCCCAGCCTTGAGCCTACTCAGCCAGGGGACCCGGCGTGACTTGGGAGCTCCCCAGGGCTGCTGGGCTGCGGGGCTGCCAGTAGTGATTTACAGTCATACATTTGCGAGATTTCACGGGCGGCCACTTTCCACGTGAGCAACGCACCGATCTCAGTGACTCGGGGAGCCTGGGGTGGATCAGTGCCACTCCTGGGTCGATCCCGCCTGACCCACCTCCCGGAGACGGCTAGGCTGGGGCAAGGCTGAAGAAGGATGGGGACTCAGTGACCCTCGGCCCTCTGGGGCAGGAAACCCTGTCTCTGCTAAAATGCCCTGGCTTCTCGGGAGCAGCCAGCCGGGACGCCCCGCACCTCCCAGCGGCAGCACTTCTCACCTGAGGTTTGGTTTCCTGACTGTCCAGTTAGAAGACAGCGGGGCTGGCGCTTCCTACACTGCCCCCTGCTGGCTCGGTATGGGCCCTGCAGGCTGGAGTGCCCCTGAGTGGACCTGGGTTTTCCAGATGGAAAAGCCAGTGTCCACGCCACCAAGTGGTGGCACTGTCCCCAGACAGTTTGGTAAGGAAGGAGAAACGGACTAGGACCTGCCAGCCTGGTGCTCACAGGCAAGACCACAGAACTGTCTTGCTAAGGCGCCTACGCTGGCCTTAAAGTTGTGATCCTCCTGCCTCAGCCTGCTGAGGGGCTGTGGCCTATAAGGCTGGTCTGTTTTAAATCTTGCATTGGTCTGACACTCTCTTAGTCTTTGTCATCAGCATCTCCATTGTGATGAGTCCTGAGTGCAGTGGACGCTCTGGGGAGGTCGTCTTCATCTATACAGCTGTCCCTGTGGGACGCAGCCGTGCCCTGAAGCCTCACCTACACCTGGGACCCCAAACCTCCCTCCCCCGCCTGCACCCCGAGGTCCGGTAGGCAGCACCCTTCCCGGAAGCCAGCCCCCCGCAAAGCACCTACTGAGCTCGTGCTGGCCAGGGCGGCCCGAGAACTCAATGACCAGCAGGTCCTTGCCGTCGAAGCTGCGCCCAATGCTGTAGGTCTTGGCCACCTGGGCACAGCGGGCCGCCGTCCGCTTCAGCACCCGCACCATCTGGGTGTAGGAGTGGTGGGCAAAGCGGATGAAGGTGGGCGGCAGGCCAGAAGGCAGGGCATCCTCGGGCTCCAGGTCGCCTGCGGACACAGGAACCCGGGCTGGACATTGTCCAGTCACCAATGGCTCCCAGTGGCCCTCTGGTTTCCCCGTCTGCTGCTTGGGCCCAGATGCCCAGACTCCCGCAGCACAGGCCGCCCACTGCCCTGTGGTGTCCAGGGAGGGGACCCGTGTAGCCCTGTGAGGTCCCGCTGGTCTGCGATATTTCCCATTATGACTCCCTTTATAGAGCTCCTAACTATGGTGACAGTCAGGGACCGTGCCTGAGACCCCGTGGCACAGTGACACTAGCACAGTCCCCAGCGGTGCAGGACAGAGGTGTGGGAAGACTCCTAGTCCTCCACCCAGAAACCTGCTGACTGCCTCCCGCTGGCCTGTTTCCGCCACCGCCACCTGCTGTGACCACGGCGCCCATGTGGCTTAGCGTCCTGCCCACTGGGCAGGCTGCCCCAGACCTGAGGCAGACGTGGCAGCAGCAGTTCTGGGTGGCTCCTCACGGCGGTCCCCAGGCTGGCATTGTGCCCAGATGTCCCCTGCCACAGTCAGGAACAGAGGACAGTCCAGGCCAAGCCCAAACCACGCCCCAGTGGCCTTCCCTGGAGACTGCCCTCTGCCCTAGTGACCACCCACAGCCGCCGGGGACTGCGGGGTTAACGGCTTCCCTGGGCCACTCACAGGCTGCGGTTTTGCTTCTGCTCAGCGTGGGCACTGAGGGCAGGAAGCAGGGGGAGCAAGGCGCCCAGAATAACCTCGCTCGAGCCGCTGCCCAGGCTCCCCCGGAGCCGGCTTGGCGCGGGAGAAGCCTGGCTTCCTTCCCGGCCTTGCCAGCCACCTCCTCACTCCCCCGAGAGCCTGTCACCACCCAGCTGTCCCCAACCCCCGCCAAGGCCGTGTCAGTCTCTGTCCAGGAGCAGGAGGCTCTGAGTGTCAGGACCAGGCCCTGCACTGGCCCAGAGACCCCGTCCGGGAACAGACTGCAGCCCCTCCCTGCCACCGCCCACGTCCACTGCGAAGCGGCGTACACAGTGGGTGCTCAATAGCTCCTTGAAGAATGGGTAACTGTCCCCTCCCCGGCGGCTGGCCTGGGTCACTCCGGAGGTGCCCCTGCACCGTCTTCCTCCCAGAGCCCCTCATTGTCAGTTGGAGATGAGAACTCATTCTATGACACCACAGGACCCTGTGGCCAACCAGGAGAGGCCGCTGCCCCACACAGCACACTGGCCACGCAAGCTGCCGAGCCTCACTGATGGACAGGAAACGGACACCCTCGGGCCTGACCTCAGGAGTCAGCTTCCAGGAGGGGGGACCCGGGCAGCAGGGGTGGGCAGGAGGGGAGGACACGGGCAGCAGGGGTGGGCAGGAGGGGGGACCCTGG
>PVJX010005150.1:0-43187 GCA_004027295.1 Dolichotis patagonum
AAAAAAAAAAAAAAAAAAGAAAAGAAAATGAAAGGGGCTGGGGATGTAGCTCAGTGTGAAGGCTCTGGGCAAGAACCATGAACAATCTGGAGCCCACACAGCTTGCGGCCGGAAGTTTGTTACCCCTAAGACTAAACAGGACTGGGCCTGGCCCCATTTTGGCCAACCCCAGGGGTCCGCTGCCACCCACCTCCCACCTGCACCCCTGCTTACCCTCTTCCTGGTGCTTACGCAGAACCCTGCGTGGTGGGAAGAGAGGTGGAGGAGGAGAGATCAGTGTCATTGGTGATTCACATGGTCCCATTGCTTCCTCCTCATCAGCCAGGCTGTGACCTACCGGAAGCCACAGCTGGCTGGTGCACGAATGACCTTGGCCTTGGAGAGTTGTGAGTGGACCAGAGCTAAAGATGGCAAAGGGTTTTGGGCTCAGGTTGCCTGCTGGGGAGGCAGCAGGGCCGGTTACCTGAGGGCTTCATAGTGCTTTCCTGGGCACAAAGGCCACTGCTGGGTCCTTGCAGTGGGGGCAGGGCTCACCCCAGTACAACCCTTCTCTCCAGTCACAGCTGCCAATGAGCTGGCCTGCCGAGGCCTGGACCACCTGGAGGAAAAGATCCCAGCCCTGCAGTACCCTCCCGAAAGGGTGAGCACCCCCTTCTCTGATGCCCCTGTGCTGTGCTGTCACTGCCTCTTGGAAGAAGGTGTCAGTGTCCCCACTGCACGAAAACACTGCCCCAGCTTGGGGAGGCTGCCAGCCCCTACGGCAGGCAGGGTTTCCAGCAGAGCAGGTCCAGGGCAGACCCATCGGGAGCATGGGGTGGGTCCCACAGCCACCTGATAGCCATCCCTGGGATCTGGGCTCCATAGATCTACACTGGATGTAAGGCACCTCAGATCAGGGGGCACATTCATTGGGGTCCTGAGATTGTACCCCATGTCCTCGAGATTCATTGCCTGTGGGCCAGGAGATCAAACAAGTCACTTGTACTGGTCACATCTTGATTGGGTGTTGGCTAGGGCACAAGACCAGATTAGGCGCTTTGGGGGAATAAACTTCAGTCTTGAGTCTCTGGCATTATCCATTTCATCGACTGCTGCCTGCCCATTCTGGGAGCCTTCCCTGAGCCCTCTCACTTAATCCTCTTTCAACCCCCTGTGAGAGGGCTCCTTACCCCATCGCACAGAGGAAAAAGCTGGTGACTTCTGGCAGCCACGCAGCCTCAAGTGGAGACCCCAGGGCACCAGGTCAGCATGCGCTCAAATGAGCATTTTGACTTCAAAGTCAAAAGATGCCTGGTTTTTTGGACAAAAGGCACAATGTCTTCATCACAAAGAAACTCCCGGCTACTGAAGAGGAAGGCTGATTGTTTTGGTGCAGACCTGGTAGGAAGTGGAAGGACACCTGTAAATCAGTATAAATGCAGATGGAGCCTTGTCCTGAGAGGATACAGGACACAGGACAGGAATCTGAGGAAGTGGCACCAGGGGAGCCGGACCAGTGTGCCACACGGTGACTACGGAACGGGGACAGCACCTTGACAGTGTGGTGCAAAGAAGCCAGGAGGTCCGGGTGGTTGGCGTGGGGCTTGGTAGAGTCCTTTACCTCCATAGCCTGGCTTAACCCAGGGACCTGCATACCAGTGTCAGTCCCTTGGGCCTTTTCAGTGAGGTCTTGGGCCTTCCAGGGCCTGCATGGAGACCCCTGCAGCTGACTCCTTACACCCACCACCCCCAGATCGCCTCAGAGCTGAAGGGCACAATCTCCAGTCGCCTTCGCAGTGCCCGCAACAGCATCAGTGTGCCCATTGCAAGCACTTCAGACAAGGTCCTGGGGGCTACACTGGCCGGCTGCGAGCTGGCCTGGGGAGTGGCCAAGGAGACTGCAGAGTACGCCGCCAACACCCGAGCTGGCCGGCTGGCCTCTGGAGGGGCTGACCTTGCCCTGAGCGGCATTGAGAAGGTGGTGGAGCTCCTCCTCCCTCCGGCCAAGGAGAAGTCAGGTACTGGCACCGAGGCCAACACACCTGCCCTGTGGACCCAGTGGGCCCCCATGCACCTGCCCCATGCTGGGCAAGGGCTCCTTCAGCCTCTGGAGTAGGGACAGCTCAGTGAGATTTCCAGAGGGACCCATGACCACCAGGTCCCTTCCCCATCTCGTAAGAGGGAAAGGGAGTGGCACCTGTCACTGTGGCTTGTGGTTTATCTGGCCCCACTCTGAGCTGCTTTCTCTTCTTTCCCCCTAACCCTGTCCAGTCCCTGCTCCTGGACACCAGAAGACTCAGAAACCTCCTAAGGCCAAGCCGAGCCTCACTCGCAGGGTGGGGACCCTGGCCAACACCCTTTCCCAACATGCCATGCAGACCGCAGCCTGGGCGCTGAAGCAGGGTCACTCGCTGGCCATGTGGATCCCAGGCATGGCACCCCTGGTGAGAGTCTGGCCTCTGCCTGAGCCCCCCGCGCCCCGGTCCCTGCAACCCTGGAGCATTCTAACCTGGGCTGGGACTGTAGCTATAAGGACAAGGGGCCTTAAGAGGGGTACAGGGCTAGTCCTCCAGGGTGGTGGGGTGCTCCTGCCCCACTCTCCACTTCCATCTCCTTATTCTTCCCTGACCGCTCTCTGACACCTCAACCCCCAAGTGAGCCCTTGACATGGGCTCTCCCAGCAGTGAGGATACCTGCTATCTAGGCCCCAGACAGTGTCATCCTTAAATAAGCAAAGCACAAAGCCCCCTGCTAGGAGAAAGCGCAGGTGGCCCTTGTCCTTACTATCCCCAGGTTTTGTTTTGTGGGATATTGTTGTTTGGAAATAAGGTCTATATATCCCAGGCTGGTCTTGAATTCACTATCCTCCTGCCTCAGCCTCCTGAGGGCTGGGACTACAGACATGCACCACCAGACCTGGCTAACCTCAGCTTTTTTATTTTCTTTTTGTCTTCTTCCTTTCTGTCTCCCTTCTTCCTTCCCTTCTTTCCTCCCTCCCTTCCTTCCTTCCTTCCTTCCTTCCTCCCTCCCTCCCTCCCTCCCTCCCTCCCTTCCTTCCTTCCTTCATTCCTTCCTTTCTTCCTTCCTTCCCTTCACCCTTCCCTCCCTATGACCCTTGTGTCTCCCAAAAGACATGTAAAAAATGTTGGCACCCACTTTATCCTTAGCCAAGTCTGGGGACAGTGCATCCTCTGTAGCAGGGGTGCTGGGTGGTGGATGCACAAAGGGTGCTGTGAGTGAAAGGCAGGGGGACTTCCATGTCCAACTGCAGAGGGAGCTAGTCACGCATCCTGCTGAATGAAAGAAGCCATTCATGAGCAAATACACGGGTGACCCATTTATAGGAAGCTCCAAAATAGCCCGGGGCTGGTGTGACCTTGGGGACAGAGTGCTCAGTTTGGTCATGGCAAAGCTGAGGTTTCCTTCCCACCACCTCCCCCCCACAAAAAAAACCCCAAAACAAAAACAAATGAATGCGTGGTCATAGAGGTCTAAGTTATGCTCACTCCTGGGGGAGCCAGGACTGAGTGGGGCCCAGAGCTCCTCTGGGGGGTTTCTGATCTGTTATATGGTGATGTGCTTGCAAACATTCACAGAACTGTTCACTCCCCTGCATCCTAAGCTGTTACTCAATACAGTTTTAAGAAGTCTGCTGGGGCCAGCCCTGGGGTCGAGGAGCTCCCACTGCCACTGCTGGGGTCCTGGACTTCAGCAGGGGCTGCTATGTGGTGGCTGCTCTGTCCTTCCCTCAGAGCAGCCTGGCCCAATGGGGTGCGTCGGCCGCCATGCAGGTCGTGTCCCGGCGACAGAGCGAGGTACGAGTGCCCTGGCTGCACAACCTTGCTGCTGCCCAGGGCGAGGACTACGATGACCAGACGGACACAGAGGGTGAGGAGGAGGAGGAGGAGGAGGAAACAGTGACCGAGGAGAATACACTCAGTGAGGTGAGGGAGAGCATGGGACCTTGAGGCATGGGCCACCCATGGTGGGTGATGAGCAGAGGCAAATGAAGGTCTCTGTCCCCAGCCCAAAGTATTTCCAAGTCACTGCCAGCAGACCCTCAGAAGACTCCATAAAATAGGCATGGTAGAGATGATCATCCCATTTTGCAGACCAAAAACTGGCTTAGAGAGGGAATGTAACTTGCCCAAGGCCACACAGCTAGTGGCAGAGCTGGGGCTGCAGTTCTATGGGTTTGGCATCCATCTGCCCTCCCTTGTAGGAGGAGGAAGGCAGGGTCAGGAAAGTCGCCACAGGGTACTGACCTTGCTTTGGCCCTCAGGTGGCGGCCCTGCCTGGCCCACAAGGCCTCCTGGGCACTGTGGTGAACACCCTGCAGAAGACGCTCCAGGGCAGCATTTCGGCTGTGATGTGGGCACCCAAGGCTGTGATGGGCACAGCAGCGAGGGTGCTACACCTTACAGCGGCCCCTGCTGCCTCCCCGATCAAGGGGCGGGCTATGTCCCTGTCGGATGCTCTGAAGGGTGTCACTGACAATGTGGTGGACACGGTGGTGCATTATGTGCCGGTGAGTCCCACCCGGGTGCCTCCCTCTCCCCTGGGGGCCTAAAGCAGACTGAGAGGCTGCAGTTCCTCATGTCCCCCCAGTCCCTGGAGAGCCTCTTCCAACCTCAGTGCCCCAGAAACACTGGGACCTACTGGGATCTCCCTAGCCCCAACAGCACAGAGGCAGGGGGCGCCCTGCTGGTAGGGGACTCTGGGGACCCCAGTGGCTCAGCCCTTACCCCTCACCTGCTTCTGAAGGACCTGCCTGGGCAGGTGTGGAGGGGAGGGTTCCAAGCAAGCAGCTGGCTGAGTCCCAGTTCTGTCACTTGTTATCAACAGGAGAAAGCCAAGGGACACGGGTGCCACCCCTTGAAAGTCTCTAGGCCCCTTCCCAGAGCATGTTTCAGGCTGACCAAGCTCAAGAAGGGTGGGCAGAGTATGGGGCACCCCCGAGCTGGCTAGGAGTGGGCTCAGTCACTCCCACCAAGAGTACCCCAGGGGCTTTGGCAGCCAGCTTGGCCCAAACCATGCATGGCCTCGCTTAGCTGTAGCCCAAGGAAGCATCAGGAGAGTCACCGATTCCCCTGGGGAAAGGTCTTGCCTTGCCTGAGGGGTCGCCCCGCAGGCTATCAGTTACCAGACCTCAGAGCTCTCTCTGGCTATGCATCCTGCCGTCCCACACCCTGGCCTGTCCTCTCACGTGGCTGCTTTTGGGGGATGGAGGCGAGGGTCCCAGAATGGGGCCTGGGTTCCTGGCGTGGTGACGAGGCCCAAGTAGGGACCCTAATGCGCTTGCCCGCCCTGCAGCTCCCCAGGCTGTCGTTGATGGAGCCCGAGAGCGAATTCCGGGACATCGATAACCCACCGGCCGAAGCCCAGCGCCGGGAGGCGGAACGCAAGGGGTCCGGGCCGCAGCCCACCAGCCCCGAGCCCGCGCCGCACCCCGCGCAGCACCGCGGGAGCCTGCGCGGCCCGCGCAGCCCAGACCAGGGGGACTCCGGGGAGACACCCGCCGCGCCGCGGCCCGGCTTCCTGGCCACGCCCCGCGAGAAACCGGCGCGCAGGGTCAGCGACAGCTTCTTCCGGCCCAGCGTCATGGAACCCATCCTGGGCCGAGCGCAGTACAACCAGCTGCGCAAGAAGAGCTGAACCGCGGCTACCCGGGCCAGGGCCGCGCTCCCTAAGCCAGAAGCCATGCTTCCAAGCCGACTCCTCCAGAGCGTCCCCAGGGAGCCCGAGCCGCCTGCCACCATGCTGCCCAGGCACACGTCATTTCCAAAGTGTCTCTTTTGGGGACCTGGCCTGCTCAGCAGCTTGCCCTGATGTTAAGCCCCCTCCCCCTATAGGAGTTGTTGCTTAGCTTGATCGCTTAGTTCTTTAATCAAATTGTGGCCAAATGATAGTCTTAGCCTTGAGAGCAGAGATCTCGGCAAACTAGGCGCTCCGCAGACCGCTTGGAAAGGATCACCAGGTGCAAAACGCTTGTGCATTTATGTAGTGTTAGTGTCACTTTTGAAATACCGCTGCCCTGTGCAGGCTGAACCCCAGGCTTGTTCTCTGTGGCGCCACCTTCTGGTTGGCAGCCGCATTTCCATTTGCACGGTCACTCTCCTAACTGCGGATGCCCCCAATTGCTGGGAGGTGACAATGATGATCTTCACCCAATACTCTATATTTTCTAGACCATATATACAGACTCCATAGCTGCTATTCATTCCAAGTCGTCTTTTTGGAAATGTCAATACTTGGTAAATCTAGGAGATGCATAAATGTAATTTAAAAATTCAAACATTGCAGAAGTGTGTTTTCCTTTCTCAATTCTCCCGATTGCCTTTGTAAGAGCAAATACAGTGTGGTCAGTCTCTGGTGTATGCCTCTGGTTACAGGCTGAGTGTGTGAAAGTACTTGCATATATATCCGCCTTAGTATGCAGGCTATGGGATGGTGTGCTCTGCCTTCTCACTTAACAATACACTTTAGGGCCAGGCATAGTGGTACATATCTGTAATCTCAGCACTCTGGGAGGCTGAGGCAGCAAGATCAGAAGTTCAAGCCCAGCCTGGGTGATTTAGTGAGATCCTGTCTCAAAAAAGTAAAAAGGGCTAAGGATGTAGCTCAGCATAAGGCCCTGGGTTCAGTTCTCAGTACACACACACACACACACACACACACACACACACTCTTTACTGGGATTGTAAACCCACTCACTCTTTTTATGGTAAATTCCCCATATGCTTGTACCATGTTTTAATTTAACCAGCTCTGTAATGAGGGATTTTTAGGTTGTTCCCAATCATTATGCTACAGTGCTATAATAAATGTCCTTGTCAAAAAAGTCCCATGTAAGGCTGTAGCTCAATGATAGTGTGTGTGCTTAGCATGTGCAAAACCTGGGTTCCATCCTCAGCACCACAAAGTGAAAAGTCTCGCGTGCATACGTGGCTATATTGATGGGTAAACTGTAATTGGTAACCATGGCATTGTGACGTGCTGGGTGAGATTGTGTGCATTTTAAATATGGGGCAAGAATGCCAAGTAGCCCTACAAACCAAACCCAATTTTTCTAGCTGTTTCCATCTGCACAGATAGTTACAACACTTCTGTCATCCCTTTTACACATCTACATACACACCTGTGCCTTTTGATCCCCCTTTGACACATGAGTACCCTCTTGGCCGCCACTCTGTTGTACACCTGAAATCCTAGATCCCTGAAACTGATGCTGGGGTCTTGGCAGATCATGGATGCAGTGAGTTCGAGGACTTAATGCATGATGTAGGATCTGAGGATGTCAGCAACTGCCACGTGGGTGGCTGCTGGACACATATATGAGGACACAAGCACCACCCACTGTGCTCACCATGCCCAGTAGTTCTTTGAGAGTGGGGATAAGGATCTGGCAAGGGGGTCCTCAGAAGCTGATGTGACAAGGCTGTAAAGAGCACCCAGCCCTGCCCAGCCCTGGCTGGGCTCCACAGCAGCTTCTGGGACAATACTGTCAAGTCTGCAAATGCAGAGGAAAGCCTCACAGGCTGCTTTCTCCTGGGGCTCCAGAAGCCACACACTGAGCTGCCCACTTGTCCATAGTTCTATGACTACTCTTACTAAGCTGTGCTCCACAGGCAGAAAAGCTGCCGTCTCAGCACCCATGGGTGCTGAGGCCTGGAGAGGGCTGAGCGGGTTACACACCTACTAGCCAGGCCTGAATCCTCACCCAGCCCCAAACCTCAGCAGGGGTGTTAGGGGCCAGTATATGGAATATAGCAGTACATTGTAAAAGTCACTTTTTGGCTCCAAGCCAGGTCATTGGTATTTTAGAACATTTTTCCAGGAACAAGGACAAAGTGACTCCTTCCATGGCAGACATTGGCTTCCTTGGCTATAGGCCTGGTGGAGAACTTTGAGCTGGGAGCCATCACTGTGCGATGAGCCTTCTCCGTCAAGTTCACACTCGGTGTGTTTGGTAGCTTGGGCCCTAGGGAAGCTGCTCTGTCTCACTCCAGAAGGCCCAGGGTCCCTTGCTGGAGAAACACCTCCTGCCTCCTGTGTTTGTTACTATCTCATTGCTGGAACACAACACCCAACACCCAAAACTTGAAAAAGCTTTGTTTTGGCTCTTGTTTCAGTCCATGGTTGACAGTTTGGAAGCAAGAAATCGGGGCCTGGCCCAGGAGCGCTGTTCAAGTCAGGGCAGCCAGGAACAGGGAGACAGAAAAAAACAGAGAGCAGACACACCCTCCAGCCCACAACCCCATGACTGCCTCCTAACAACACCCTGAGCTACAAACTCACGCTGGACCAATCCGCTGATGATTCTAACACTCCCACAATCACATGAAGCTTTGGAGCACATCTAGAGACAAACCATAACACCGTCGATTGAGGCTTACAAATGCATCTCCAGCTCAGTCACACTTCTGCTTATAATTTATGGGGAAGAAGTTAGTCACCTACCCCCTCCTAGCTGTAAAGAGGTTTGGGAAATGTAGCTTTCATTTGGAATGGTTGTGCAAGCGGTTAAAAATCAGGAGTCCTAGGTGGGGGGAAAGCAGATCTCAGGGGAAGGGGCAACTTGAAACTTCTGCCACACCAATCTGTAAATGTACCATTGAGTTGTTTCCATATTTTTATGGTTATGTGCGCTGGGCGTGGTGGTACAGGGCTGTAAAATCAGCACTGGGAAGCTGAGGCAAGTGCATGCCCAGCCTGGATGACTTAGTGAGAAAAGTTCTTTATATTTTTCTTCTATTTTATAAAGGATAATAACTTTTATCCGCTATTCACATCACATAATATTTTTCCAGCTCGTAGTTTCTCTTTTCTTTCACAATTTCTTTGAATAAATGGTTTTTAGTTTTTATTTTTTTATTTTTCATTTAAAGACAAGGTCTCATTGTGCAGGTCAGGCTGGCCTTAAACTCACTATGTAGCCCAGGCTGGCCTTGAACTCATAGATATCCTCCTGCCTCAGCCTCCCAAGTGCTGGGATTACAGGCCTTTGGTTTTAATTTAGTTGAATTATTGTTTCCTTTTTCATTCATGCTTTGTCATTTTGAGTTATGCTTTAAAAACTTTTCCTAATCATGAAGTTATCATGCTATTCCCTTGTATTTTTCTAATATGTTATGATTTCATTTTCTATATTTAATTTTTTGGAATGATTTAAGTAGGGAATGCAATTGTTTTTTACCCCTGTGAGAAACTAATTGTCCTATATACTTCATAATTGCTTGAGTTTTAAATTTTGCTCTAATTTAATATGCAGAAAGTGATAGGAATCCTCTTGGAAGTCAACTGGGAGCTTCTGACTTTTGCTGTCTGATGCCTGGGTAATGCTTTTGTGTATCTGGCTGGAGTTAACACATTAGGTTCTGTCTGATGTATTGGACAGTCTGATCCACACTCGTCTGCCCTCCAGCTCTGCCATAAATCTAGCTTCTGGGCATGGATCCTGTCTGTCCCTGTGGTGTTAACATAATAGTTTCAAATATGTTTTCCTATCTGTTTGGGTACCCCCCACCCCAGGCTCTGTTTTTTCCATACAGGTAATAAAATCAGCTCGCCAAATTCCATAAAAGGGATTTCTACACACTCAACTTATTTCAATTATTTATGATTATTCTTTGCTCTTTTAATGTTCACAAGTTGGCTGGTCGAGATCTTTATCTTTCCACATCTGTGGCGCACATTTTAAAAGCATCTTGCTGGGCACGGGCACACTCTTGTAATCTCAGTTACTTGGGAGGCTGAGACAGGAGCACTGCAAATTCAAGCCTAGGTCATGAAACAGCAATGTAGTGAGAGCCTATTTCAAAATAAAAAGGAAAAAAATTTAAAATGAACTGAGAATATAGCTCAGTGTCAAGGCCCTGGGCTCAATCTTTAGTATGGGGGTGGGGGAGGGTGGGAAGCATCGAAATATTTGAACCCCCAGCAAATAAAATCCAGTTCTTGACCCAGTATGTGTAACCACCACTTTGAATAGGGAATAGAAATAAAGCAGAGCTAGGAAAGGTGCTTCTAGAGTCCTGAATTCATAGTGATAGCTCCAGTGGACTTGAACTCCATAAAATTCTTTAAAAAGTTTACTGTCACATAAAAGCTTTGATTTTCTCTACAATTTAATTACTATAATTGCGTCACCGAAATCAGGTCTGGAGGCTGAGCCCACAGGAAAACCACGTCTGACAGGTAAGAGCTGGGGCAGAAGAAAGGCTGTAGTTCTTGGCAGAAGAACAGAGAGGAGGGAAGTTTGCTCACAAGACAGCTTCGATTCTAGGGAATTAAAGGTGGGAATGATGAAGGAGAGAGCCGGGCTAATATTTATGCTTTTCTTAGAATAGACTGAGATTATCCAAAAACTCTGGTGCTCTTTCTTTTTCCTCCTTCCATGTCTGGTGTTCCTGTTTGGCTGTTAGCTTTTTAAATTTAGTTTAGTTTTGTTTGAGACAGAGTCTCCCTATGTAGTTCAGACTGGTCTTAAACTCACTAGGTAACCCAGGCTGACCTAGAATTCATAGTGATCCTCCTGCCTCAGCCTCCCAAATGTTGGGCACATGCCACCACACTCAGCCAAAACTAGTGATTTTTAAGTCAATCAGGAAAAAGTAAAACCTGAGCATGGTGGCACACACCTGTAGTTTCAGCTACTCAACAGCCTGAGGCCAGCCTGAGTAAGAGAGACCCTGCCTCAAAGTAACAAAAAGGGCCAATTGATGTGGCTCAGTCCCAGTGTTTACCTAGCATGGAGGAGGCCTTGGGTGCAGTTCCCAGCATTGCAGGGGAAGAAGAGCAAATGAAGCTAGAGGGGTTATTTAAATTTTTCCTTAGCAACAAACATAATTATAATTTTAATCATAACTCCTCTGAAATGTGTGGCATCTTGTTTTTCACTATCATGGTTCGTTACATTTATGTGGATAAAGATCCAAGTTTTGCCAGGCGTGGTGGTGCACTGGGAGGCTGAAAGAGAAGGATCGTCACGGGTTTGAGTTCAGCCTGGGCTACACAGTGAGTTCAAGGCCAGTCTGAACTGCATAGGAAGATCCTGGCTCCAAAAAAAGAAAATTAAATTAAAAAACAAAAAATCCAAGTTTAGCATTCAGTTTCATTACACTTAGACTCTAAAGGGATGAATCTATTTGGTCCTCCTGGTGGCAGCTGGCTCTGTGCACCCTTCCTGCTCAGTCTGAGAGTATTGGTGCCAACAGTGTAATTCTTAGTGTGTCAGACAGCAAGGGGTTGCATCTACATTTCCCAGTACACTCTCTCTCTCTCTCTCTCTCTCTATATATATATATATATATATATATACATATATATATATATATTTTTTTTCTTTTTGACACAGGGTTTCACTGTGCAGTTCAGGCTAGCTTTGAACTCACTTTGATCCTCCTGCCTCAGCCTCCTGAGTGCTGGGATTACAGTATGCGCCACCTCATCCAGTCTGCTTGCATTCTTGTGTATCCTCAGGTGAACTCTATTCATTGTAGGAAGTGCTACCGCTTCTGCAGCTTCTAACACAGAAGTGGGGTACCTGAATGACCTCTTCAGGATCCCCGAATTAGTTGGCCAGCCTTGTCTAGGACGGGATTCTTGGATGTGACTGTTGATGGCATCCCAGGCTCCACATGGTTCTGCTTGTGGGCAGTAAACCATTTCCAGAGAGGCCAACCCCTTGCTGGTGATTAGCTCAGCCGAACAGGTTTAAACCATGTAGTGTGTGAGACGCGAAGGAAAGCAGTAGGTAGGGAAAGATCCCTTGATCCTGAGATTCCCTCCTCTGGATGTTTAAAGTCTGCATGCCAGGGCCGGAAGGAGAGTGGGCGTACCGAGGTCTTTGGTAATGTGGCGCCTGACTCCGCCCGCCGTGGGGTGGGGCATCCTCGGCCTCCTCCTCCCATCTCTTTTCAAATTGTGCTTTCTGCTGCTTGACGCTTAGGGTCTCTTGCTATGCATCTATGGTGAAGCGCGCCGCAGTTTCTGTAGCTTTTAATTGTGCTGCCTGTTGTGACCTGGGATCTTCTACTATTGTATGTGGACGCTAAATTTTACTGCTGCGTTGGAGCTCAGTTTCTCTAGTGATATTTAAGTGACATATACGTTTCCAGAGTGTTTCTCTTCTGCCCCTCTCGTCTTTCTTTCTAGGTGCTCGAGATGAACGCAGAGCTTTTGGCGTGCTAGGCAAGCTCTCATCACTGAGCTGCAGCTCCAGCCCTGTGTTCAGATTTAACTAAAACCCAACCACACCCGGTGCTCCCTTCACAGACACAATCCCGCCGCTGTCAGAGAGAGGCCACCACCTCCTGGGCTGCACGTGGACATCGCTGTACCACTCTCCCGCGCCTCCTGCTGACAAGTTTCCCTTGATCACGACTGTAAGATACAATTCACATTCAGAAATGCTAGAATTCCAGGAAATTAGTCTTGAAGTGAGGAAGTATTGTCTAATGTGGGGAGATGGACGTTTCGGTTGGCTTGTTTCTCTTCCCCACGAAAGACGCCTTGGCACGCGGAACAGAAAGCAGAGCTGGATGAAGAAGGGATTCTGAGCGGAGGGTTGGCGACTTGACTTCCAGGAAACCATGAGATGTGGTCGGAGGACTCCGGATCCTTCTGAAGCCCCGCCACGCCCAGTCCCCGCCCCCTTCAGGCCCCGCCCCGGCAAGGCCCCGCCCCCTCCCACCGCCCTGGCCCCGCCCAGTCCGCGTAGGCTCTCGGCGCCTCTGGGCTCCCCTTTCTCTCTCCGCCCCCGGTGGCCGGGCGGGCGGAGTTGCAGGCTGCGGGAGGGGTGTTTGGGGGCCGAGGGTCCCGGTGACGGCATCGGGGCGCGCCATGCTAGGGCGCAGAGCCTGATTGCTCGGCCCAACCTGCGCTCTCCTGGGGCAGGTGGGTATAGACCTCGGCCGGTGGGGGGCGAGGGCATGGCCTAAGAGGTTGCTTGCTCCCCGGGCCGGGCCTGGGCGCGCGGCTCCGGGGCTGGGATCCTGGCCGGCGCGAGGTACCCCCGTCCTGCTCCTGCTCCGGAAAGCGGCGCCCCAGTCCCTGGATGTGCGCGCTGTGCCGGGCCTCGCGGGCCTGGACGGGAGCGAGCGGCGGGACCCCCTGTGACCGTCTTGGCCCGGTGCTCCCGTCCCGCGTCCGCCGCCTCCGCCCTGGGACCCCCTGCCCCGGGCTCACGATCGCTGGGTGGCGTTGTCTGGGCCCTCGGTGGGCGTAGGATCCCAGAAGTTCGAGGCAGAGTTACCGCTGTGAGCCAGGGGCCGGCACCCAACAGGGACCTGGTGACTAAAAGAATGAAAAGTGACACGTGCCAAGAGCCGCGACTGTAAATACTATATTTGCCGGGCGTGGTGGTGCATGCCTGGAATCTCAGCCCTCTAGGGAGGCTGAGGCAGGAGGATGGCAAGTTCAAGCCCAGCCTGCGCAACCTAGCGATTTAGTGAGACCCTATCTCAAAAGCAAGGGCGGTGGGGTAGGAATGTTAACTTGGTGCAAACACCCTGGTAATCCCCGTATCTGAGTGGGGAAAATGCTGTGTGCAGGACTGGGGCCTGGAAATGCTGTAAGAGGAGGGAGGGTGGGTATAATACCTTGGATAAAGATTGTTCATCGCTATATATTGGGCGCTGTTGGACCTTGTGCTGGTGAGAGAGAACAGAGTGCCTTCCAGCTCCTAGTATGGAAGGTGGAGGGGTCAATGGGTAACCTGGCAGTCGCATTGGTGCGGTCAGTTGCTGATGGGGCAGCCCAAGGGACCGTGTGTCTTGATGGTGGTGGTGTTGGGAACAGAGTGGAGGGGCTTCCCCGGCCCTTTGGGGTGGGGGTAAGCAGGAGTTTGCATTTGCATTTTTTTTTTTTTTTGTACTGGGGATCAAATTTACAACATTGCACTTGCCAGGCAGGCGCTTAAGCCACTGAGCTAAATCCCCGGCCCTACATTTGCATTTTTAAGAGATGCCCCTGGCTGCTGGGTGGAGGGAACCTGGCCAAAGTCTTCCCATCAAAATGTCAGTAGCCAGAGCAGAGCTTGGGCTACAGGATGGGGAGCAACAGGTGCACTTGGGAGAAATTTAGGAGACGGAATGGGCAGGATTTGGTGGTGTTTGGTCTTTAAGGATCTGTTTGCCTTTTAGAAGGTGAGATGGAGGCAGGTTTGTGGTGATGGGACAGAGACAAGACAGACTGAGAAACTCAGTGGGTAGAGGGAAAGGCATTTCTTGGTATGTTGTGGTGCTATGTGTTGTTGTTTTAGGAAATGAGGTCACAGGGGAGGGTGCAGCAGGAACGTAGAAGCCCCTGAGTTCCAAGCAGAGCAGTCAGGGTCTTATTTTGCAGTGATGTGAGCCATGAGCTGTTGTGGTGTAAGACCGCACCGTGGTTCTCACGACATTCAGGCACCAGGTTGGGCATAGGGCTGCTCTGGGCGTTGACTCCCCCAACCCCCACTCCACCAAGACCAGGAGCTCTGTGAGCTGGCTCCAGGTCACCTGCTGGGGGAGTCTAGCCCCTGTGGGCCTATAGCAGAGCCTTTCTTCTCTCCGCAGGTCTTGGAGACGACCTCCCTCAGCATGGGGCTGGAGGCCCAGAGGCCACCAGGGGCTGAGGAGGCCCCTGTGAGGGTGGCCCTGCGTGTCCGCCCTCTGCTGCCCAAGGAGCTGCTGCATGGCCATCAGAGCTGCCTGCAGGTGGACCCCAAGTGGAGTCGAGTCACCCTGGGGCGGGACCGCCACTTTGACTTCCATGTGGTGCTGGCGGAAGACGCAGGGCAGGAAGCTGTGTACCAGGCTTGTGTGCAGCCCCTCCTGGAGGCTTTCTTTGAGGGCTTCAATGCTACTGTCTTCGCCTATGGTCAGACGGGCTCCGGGAAGACATACACCATAGGGGAGGCCAGTGTGGGTGAGTCACCTGGAATGTTCCCCTGTGCCCTTTTGAGGGGCCTCAGCGTTTTTCTAGATTTCTAGCCTGGCTCTCCCTGCTGAAGGTGGGAAGTAAAGATTTTCTGGACAGAAAATTCCCTGTCCTGGGGTGAAATCAAGCCAAGGGTACTAATCTCTCGGGTCTTGGGGATGGAGTGGCAGGAATGCTGACATCATGAGAGGTGATTAAGTAGGGGAGGTTGCTTCCAACTCTTTGCTTTTGCCTGTCTGTCTTGGAAAATGCCCAGCTCAGGGCGTCCCTCCAATCCTGTCCTCTGCCACTGTTTTCTCCACCTGGGAGCCCCACTGCCATCTGCCGGCAGGAGCCTAGAGGCCTTGGGCTGCATCCAGCTGAAGGCACGGTGGCAGGAGGCCTGTGGTGTCTCCTCAGCCTCCCTGCATGAGGATGAGCAGGGCATCATTCCAAGGGCCATGGCTGAGGCCTTCAAGCTCATCGATGAGAATGACCTGCTGGACTGCCTGGTGCACGTGTCCTATCTGGAAGTGTACAAGGAGGAATTTCGGGACCTGCTTGAGGTGGGCACTGCCAGCCGGGACATCCAGCTGAGGGAGGACGATCGCGGGAATGTTGGTGAGGAATCTGGGGGTCCCAGTTCAGGGAATGGGTGGGGCACCTGGCTAGAGGAAGCCTTATCTGCTCACAGAGGGTGGCTGTTCTCTTTGAGAGCAGCACCTCCCCAGGAAAACCAAGCCCCAGATGGTCTGCTTGTCTCCCCTACCTCCAGCATGCTCAGTGTGTGCTTCTGTGCACAGAGGGAGAGGCATTAAAGTGGGCATGGGACATACTAGAGGCCCCAACCCCAAAGCAGGATGGGCAGAATGTCCTGCGCATGGGTAAGGGCCCCTGGGTCCAGAAAAGCAGGAAGGAGCAGTCCTGCTGGGCCAGCCTCCTGGCTGGTCATGCCAGGCTGCCCCTGTCCTCTGTGCCCACAGTGCTGTGTGGGGTGAAGGAGGTGGACGTGGAAGGCCTGGACGAGGTGCTGAGCCTTTTGGAGATGGGCAATGCAGCGCGCCACACAGGCGCCACACACCTGAACCGCCTCTCTAGCCGCTCCCACACGATCTTCACGGTGACCCTGGAGCAGCGGGGCCGGGCTCCTAGCCGCCTGCCCCGACCGGCCGTGGGCCAGCTGCTTGTCTCTAAGTTCCACTTCGTGGACCTGGCGGGCTCAGAGAGGGTCCTCAAGACAGGCAGCACTGGCGAGCGGCTCAAGGAGAGCATCCAGATCAACAGCAGCCTGCTGGCGCTCAGCAACGTCATCAGCGCCCTGGGGGACCCCCAGCGCCGGGGCAGCCACATCCCCTACCGCGACTCCAAGATCACCAGGTGGCTGGTCCGGCTGTCTTGCCTAAGGGTGGTGGCATTTGAGTCTGCCAGTAGGGGTGGGTTTTTCCCGACTTCTGGGGTGCACTGGCCTGTGCTGTCCCAGGTCTGTGTGCACAAGAAGCCATATCCAGGATCTCCCCACCTCCAGCCCTGCCACTGGACATTGAACTCAGGCCCTTCACACTGAGCCACAGCCTCAGCCATTGATTCTTTATTTATTTTTGAGACAAAGTATCGCGATGATGTAGTTCAGGCTGGCCTTGAACTCACTATGTACCCCTGGCTGGCCTCGGATTTGCAGTGATCGTCCTGCCTCAGCCTCCGAGAGTGCTGGGATTATTAACATGGGCCACTACATCCAGCCAGGACCCTTTTAGGTATGGCTCTTGGGCCAGGCCTGGTGCTGGGCCCCTGACACCTCGCCTTTGGGCCCTTAGGATCCTCAAGGACTCGCTGGGCGGGAACGCCAAGACGGTGATGATCGCCTGTGTCAGCCCCTCCTCCTCAGACTTCGATGAGACCCTTAACACCCTCAACTACGCCAGCCGCGCACAGAACATCCGCAACCGTGCCACGGTCAATTGGCGGCCCGAGGCCGAGCGTGCCCCCGAGGAGGCGACTGCCAGGGCTGGAGGACCGCCGCGGCACCGCTCAGAGACGAGAATCATCCACCGCGCTCGGCGTGCCCCGGGCCCTGCTGCCACCTGCTCAGGCGCACGTCTGGGCACCGAGTGTGCGCGCTACCGAGCGCGCACTAGCGCCGCCTACAGCCTCCTGCGCGAACTTCAGGCAGAGCCGGGGCTGCCAGACGCCGCGGCGCGCAAGGTGCATGACTGGCTGTGCGCAGTGGAGGGCGAGCGCAGCGCCCTGAGCTCTGCCTCGGGACCCGACAGTGGCATCGAGAGCGCCTCGAGCGAGGAACAGGCGGCGCAGGGGACTGGCAGGCAAAAGGTGGCCGAGGGTCGGGGGCTACGGGTGGGCCAGGGAAGAGGGTCTTAAGCCAGCCAGCTGTGCCCCTGCGTGCTGTTCCTTAGCAGAGCACACGGGATTTAGTCACTTCTGATGGCCGTAGTCACTTTTTTTTTTTTTTATCGGTACCAGGGATCGAACTCACGACTGCCTGCTTGCAAGGCAGGCGCTTATGCCGCTGAGCTAAATCCCCAGCCCCCGTAGTCACTTTCTAAGCTTCGCGGAGCCTCTGGTTCTAGTCTGAAATAGGGATAAGCTGAGTAGCACGTCCTGGGGGTGTTGGCAGAGCCAGAGGGGTAACAGAAGCCTAGCCTGATAGTGATATTATTGAAACGATGTTAAGAGTGACAGAAGTGGCCCACGGGGCTTGCAGAAAGAACCTCAGGCCAGTGGGGTCAGGCGGGTCCAAACCCGCATTGCAGGACTGTATGGAACAGACTGAGAAACAGGGCAGAGACTGGACCTGGATGTTTCAGAGCCTTGCAAGCCAGCCCCCACCCCCACCCTGATGCTCCCCAGGAAGATGGTGCTACACCGCAGCTCCTGGCCCTTCAGAGCCAGGTGGCCCGGCTGGAGGAAGAAAACCGAGACTTCCTGGCAGCGCTGGAGGACGCCATGGAGCAGTACAAGCTTCAGGTGGGGCTGGGCTGCCACAGTGCAGGAGAGCAGAGGGCAGGTCTGGCAGGTGTCCCAGGGTGAGAGCTGGGTTGCTGGAGTGGGGACCTGGGGTGGTGTGTGGAGGACAGTAGGGCGGACTCACCAGGAACAGTGCACACCAGGAGCAAGGCCTAGTGGTGTGGGTGACTGTGCCCATATCCTTCCTGGATGGGATATGCAACCTGAGCAGTGGGCAGGATTCCACGGTGGAGCCAGGCGACTCCGCGTGTGTCTGGTGCTGTGGGAGGGTGATGGGGATGTGCAGCGGGGCAGTTGAGCCTGAACCAGTGTAGTGTGTGGGCCCGGGATGGATCAAGTGGCCTGGGATGCTGGGTTGTCCTCGGGTTTCATCCTGGAGGCCAGGTGCTCCCAAGACTCAGGCCCTGCACTCCCTGGCTGGCCGGCATGCCCAGTGCCCCTGTCCGTTGGTACCTGGCTGTGTCTTGCAGAGTGACCGGCTGAGGGAGCAGCAGGAGGAGATGGTGGAGTTGCGGCTGCGGCTGGAGCTGGTGCGACCCGGCTGGGGGGTCCCGGGGCTCCTGGAGGGCCTGCCTTCTGGGCCTTTTGTCCCAAGGCCTCACACAGCACCCCTGGGTGGTGCTCGTGGCCATGTGCTAGGCATGGTGCTCCCTTCCTGCCTCCCTGGAGATGAAGTTTGCCCTGAGCAGCAGGGCGAGGTGAGTAGGGGTGAGGCTGGGTGGCTGCTGGGCACCGTTGGGCTGGTCAGGCTCGAGCAAGGGTTCCTCACCTCTGTCTCTGTGGCACCAGCTGTGAGATAGAAGAGGCCTATTTCAAGTGTCTTGAGGAGACCAAGATGTAGGTGACTGTGGGCTTTCTCAGAAGACTTCAGTGCCATTGCGCCTCCATGGGGTAGCTGGAGATTGCTGAGTGAGGAAGTGACAGGAGGTTCTGGCTTCAGCACTAGATGGCAGCTTGCACTCCTTTGGAGACGAAGTGCCGATCACCCATGACGCCAGCCCTGCTCTCTTGGTCTCTTGCTTATAGTTCTGATACTTGGGACCTTTTAGACGAAGTCTGTTCCTGTCCTGTATCACAGTGCTAGGTCATCATAGCTCTAAGGTCTGGAGGGGACCTGGGATGTCTGTTCAATTCCCACCTTTCTGTCAGGACATTATTGGTGAGATAGGACTTGGGTGGAACTGACCTGTCTACAAGCTAGAAAGGGCAGGTTGTCACTTGAGCAGCCCCAGGTGCCAGGAAGCTGGAATAGTGGAGGGGACAGCTGGTGTCCCAGCTAGAGGTTGAGGTAGCTTCCTAGTGGCTGCTGGAACTGGATCTCCAAGGGGAGCCCAGGCAGGGAGGTAGATGTGAAGAGCATGAGTAGGGCAGGGACGACTACAGGACAGACTTAGGGTGGGAAGTGGCTTGTGGAGGTGCTTGTGGACAGTCCTGTCTTGAGACCCTGATGTTCCCTAGCAGGTGACAGATGGCAGGGAGGCTGGAGCGGAGGTGCTGGCTGAGGCGGACAGGCTAGGAAGTGGCTCCTCAGCTGCATCTGAGGAGGAAGAGGAGGAGGAGGGGGAGGTGCCCAGGCGGACCTTGCACCTCCGAAGGTGAGGGGGCCCTAATTGAGCTGACCAGGACTGACCTGAGCCAGGCAGGATGGAGACAGTGTGGGGGAGGCCTCGGGTGTCAGGTGCCCTCACTTATGTGGCCCTCACCAGCCTTGAGGGAAAGCAGGACAGGGGCTTCAAACTCAGGGTGTGGTGCCCTACCAGCTGCCCGGGCCTCTGTTCTGCCAGACTTACATCCTGGGGTCACAGTGCCCCGGGGGGGCCAGGCTGGGGTGGGGTGGGATGCAATACTCTCCTGCTTCTGCCCTGTAGAAATGGGATCAGCAACTGCACCCTGAGGACAGGGGTGTGGCCGGGGAGCCCCCCAGAGAGGAAGGGCCCAGAACTCCACCTGGAAGAGCTAGATGCTGCCCTCACAGGGCCCAGAGGTAAGCTGGCCAGTGTGCAGAGGGAGCCCTTCTAAGGTCATGGGCTGGTGGCTCCTACCCCCCTATTCTTGGTTGGGTGTGTGGGGAATGACCTTGACAGAGTGCCTGTTACAGCAGTTGGTAGGAACAGGGCCCTGACTCGGGTCCACCAGGCTCCCAGTGCCACAGCCTCCGAGTGGCGGCTGGCCCAGGCCCAGCAGAAGATCCGGGAGTTGGCCATCAACATTCGCATGAAGGAGGAGCTCATTGGAGAGCTGGTCCGCACAGGTGAGGGTGCTTTCCCACCCACCATATCACCTGAGCTGTTTAGAGATCGGCCCATGCCATGCTGTGGGGCGGGGGCAGATGTCCTACGTTGGAGAGCCAGGTCAGTGTTGAGCACACAGCATGCCCTTTTGTGCTTCGCTATTCTTTTCTCTAAAACAGGGCTAGTAGTACACCCTCTGCGTAGGGTATCTGTGAGGGCGAAACATGCACACTCAGGATGGTTCTTAGGAAAAGCAGTGTATACTGTTTACCCTGTGCCCGCTGTGCTTTTGGGCCCAGAACTAGGCCTGAGGAGCACACAGTGCGTGTGACTAAGGACCCTGTGTCCCCAAATCATGCCACTACCACTACAGGTAATATGAACAAACAGCCTGGGGACAATTTTAGGTGGTGACCTTTTGAGCCTCTTTCTTTAGTAGTTGTAAATTTACTTGTTATAAAATTCAATTTTCAAATTCTTTCTAGGGCTGGGGATTTAGCTCAGTGGCATAAGCGCCTGACTGGCAAGTGTGAGGTCATGAGTTCGATCCCCAGTACTGTAAAAAAAAAAAAATTCTTTCTATTTATCCATATCAAACAAATGACTAACAAGGGAAACTCATGTGATGGGCCCCGTTCAGGCTTCGCAGTGACTGGGACTTCTCACACCGCTGTCCTTTCATCCCTACCTCTCTAGCACTGTGGACTTTGTCCTCAGCAATTCTAACAGAGCGTTTCCCTTTTTTTGCTGTGCTGGAGATGTGGGACCCAGGGCCTTCACATGGCAAGCAAACACTCCCCACTGAATCCTTGGGTCACCTTCCTGCCCAGAGCCCAAGCGCAGATCCTGGGCTCCTTGATACAGCCTTGCAGCTGGTTTGCACGGTGTGCTGGGTGCGCTGCTCCTCAGGGCCCTGCGGTCCCAGCCTCTCATCTCCTCACAGTCACCTCGCAGGCTGCGCCAGACCTACGTCTTGCATTTGCCTCTGTTTTCTCAGGCTGTCATGTAACTCATTCTTCTGTTCTGCATTATTCCTTGCAAGCAGAAGTTCTCAATGCTTAATTATATGCATATTCAATGATATGTTTATTTGCGGTGCACTAGGTTAACTGGTCATGATGCTGTTGGTGGGGAGGCTGGTGAAACCCAGGTGTTTATGGCCAACAGGCCCTTGGAGGGACCTCCTTGGGCAGAGCTGTGGGGGACCCTCTAGGGAGAGGGACTGCCTCTGCCCTGTGTCTTCCAGGGAAGGCAGCCCAGGCCCTGAACCGCCAGCACAGCCAGCGCATCCGGGAGCTGGAGCAGGAGGCGGAGCGGGTGCGGGCCGAGCTAAGCGAGGGCCAGAGGCAGCTGCGGGAGCTCGAGGGCAGGGAGCCCCAGGATGCTGGTGAGCGGTCCCGGCTCCAGGAGTTCCGCAAGAGAGTGGCTGCGGCCCAGAGCCAGGTGCAGGTCTGTGTAGGGGCCTCAGACAGGGGTGGGTGGCTGTGGCCTCCTAGTCAGGGTCCCTGGGAGCAGGACAAGTGGTCTTGGGCCCCAAGTACACAATAGCATGCTCGGCCATTGTGTCCCAGCTCCTGGCAGTGATGCCACCTCCCTCCTGACTTCTCAGCTTGGTCAAACTCCTTAATCCCTCTGTTCCTCAGTTTCTTAATCTGCAAAGTAGGATAGTGACACTTTTTCACAGTCTTGTGAGGATACTGTAATACACATACGGCAATGGAGATGACATAATATTAGGATTTGGTTGTTAGTATTACTTTTTTTTCTATTTTTTGAGACGGTCTCACTATGTAGTTCAGGCTGGTCTTGAGCTCACTGTGTCACTGGTCTTGAACTCAGGGCAATCCTTGTGCCCTGAGTTCAGGTGTGTGCCACCACGCCCAGCTTGTTATTAGTATTAGTCTATCATATACTTGTCCTCTGCCGCTTTCGCATGTCCCTCTCCCTATCTACCCATTGTTGGTCTCACTGCTCCTTGGGAATGTCAGGCACTGTTCTGGGCTTGCAGCAGCACCACGCGTGGCTCAGCAGGGACTGTGTGGGCTCCAGGTGCTGAAGGAGAAGAAGCAGGCCACAGAGCGGCTGGCCTCACTGTCGGCCCAGAGCGAGAAACGACTGCAGGAGCTGGAGCGGAACGTGCAGCTCATGAGGCAGCAGCAGGGTCAGCTGCAGCGGCGGCTGCGTGAGGAGACAGAGCAGAAGCGGCGGCTGGAGACGGAAATGCACAAACGGCAGCACCAGGTCAAGGTCAGGCTCTGGGTCAAGATCAGGTATCATGGTCAGGTTCCCACTGGAGTCCCCTCTGTCCTGTCCATGAGGCTGAGCACAGGTGACCAGGGACCCAGTGCTGCTCTGCTCCTGCCATGCACAGCCAGGGACCTTAGGAAGTGGCTTGAGTAGCTGAGTGCTTTTCCCTGTGAAATGGGGAGCAGATGGGCAACTTAGGGTTGGGGAGACGCAGTGAGGTGGTGTTTGCTGGTCCCGGAGAGCCGGGGACATCACAGGGCAGTCGCAGCATCGCCTTGAGTGGGCTCTGGAAGGATGCGGCACCCTGAACAGCTCTGTCACTGGGCCTCGTCCACACCTCACCTTCCCCTACCAGGAGCTGGAGCTGAAGCATGAGCGGCAGCAGAAGATCCTGAAGATCAAGACAGAGGAAATTGCGGCCTTCCAGAGGAAGCGGCGCAGCGGCAGCAATGGCGCTGTGGTCAGCCTGGAGCAGCAGCAGGTGGGTGGGCCAAGCCTGCAGCCTGAGCGCAAGGCCTGCGTGGTGGCCAGGGACCCCAGGGTCTCCTCACGGGGCCTCGGTGGCAGCCTTCCAGCCAGAAGGGGAACTGAGGCCCCTCCTCGGTTCCCTGCTGCTCCTCAGAAGATCGAGGAGCAGAAGAAGTGGCTGGACCAGGAGATAGAGAAGGTGCTGCAGCAGCGGCGGGCGCTGGAGGAGCTGGGGGAGGAGCTGCACAAGCGGGAGGTCATCTTGGCGAAGAAGGAGGCCCTGATGCAGGAGAAGACAGGGCTGGAGAGCAAGCGCCTGCGGTCCAGCCAGGTGAGGCCCTGCCGGGTAAGGTCCCTGCAGGTGATAACCCTGCCAGCCGAGCTTCTGCCAGGAGAGTATCTCACACAGGTGAGGTTCTTCCAGGAGAGGTCTAGACAGATATGGAACTTTTAGGTCAGCGTTGGTGAACGTGTGGCACGTATACTGTATCGGGCTGTTTGTATCTTGAAAGTTCCGAAAGGTTCGGCATCACTGCTCTAGGTGATGTCCTTGCCAGGTGAGTTCCAGACAGGTGAAACTGTGCTGCCGGACCATAGCCCATGGATCCTCAAGAATTGTAAGCCAGGCATGGTGGCTCGTGTATGTAATCCCAGCACTCGGGAGGCGAAGGAGGATCGCTGCAGGTTCAAGGCCAGCCTGGGCACAAAGTGAATTCAAGGCCAGCCTGAACTGCATAACGAAACCCTGTCTCAAAACACAAACCACAAAATAAAACGAAACAATCTAGAGCTTTGGGTGGTTAATGAAGTAGTGAGGTGTGGGACATCCCACAACTGATTTTACACCATTAGCCACCTACGCAGGGCCTGAGCAGGCAGCACGAGGAGGAACTGGTTCAGGAAGTGGTATGGGCATCTAACAAGTGACCTTGCCAGTTTCCAAGGTGGGTGGGCAGGCCTGGGCAGGTGGGCTGGCTCCTCAGGCCTTCTTACTCCCTCTTGAATAGGAGGCTCAGCCTCTGACCCTGTTTTCTCCATTGTCTGACGGGGTCAGAATGTTGCTACAAGGTGTGGAAGGAATATGTTCAACCCAGACCCAAGCCTGGTCCATTCCGGGTGCCTGGAAGGCTGCAAGTGCACTGAGACCAGGGCACCTGGCCTCAGAGTGTGCTGAAGTCCAAGAGGAGCGGAGTGCTGCTGGGCTTCCATCACTTCCCGTGGCTGTTAGCACCTCTCTTCCTCGTGTCAGCTCCTGGCGGGGCTTTGGGGGTCTGGTCGTGGGTTTCTGGTGGCCCCATCACACACCATCTAGTTGAATCATCTCAGTGATACCCCTCGTCCCCAGCTTTGCCCTTGTCCATGTTGTCCCTTCTGGCCATCAGGGCCTCTTCCATCTGTTTCTTCCTCTGGGCCTTCTCTGAGGTTCCCTCATAGATGCTCTGGTCGCTGGGTCCTCTGGTCCCTGAGCTGTGAGCTGAGCCAGGCCTCCTGCAGAGTGAGTGGTGGACTGTGGGCTTCTCCAGTCCAGTGTGGAGGACTCCCATCCCCCTCAGCACACAGTGAGGAGCCTGGGCCCTTTGTGTCCCCACTTTGGGGACAATGCCTGCTCCTTCCCTAACCCCTGATATTGCTGCCCCAGGCCCTGAATGAGGACATTGTGCGAGTGTCCAGTCGGCTGGAGCACCTGGAGAAGGAGCTGTCCGAGAAGAGTGGGCAGCTGCGGCAGGGCAGCGCCCAGAACCAGCAGCAGATCCGAGGGGAGATTGACACCCTGCGCCAGGAGAAGGATTCGCTGCTAAAGCAGCGCCTGGAGATTGACAGCAAGCTGAGGCAAGGCAGCCTTCTGTCGCCCGAGGTACACTCAGGTCGCCCCTCTGTTCTTGTCCGTCTGTCCATCTGCTTTCTCAGCTCCCACTCTGGCTCCTGGGATGCTGGCCTTGCTGCTTGTGGACATAGGTTTCCCTATGCAGGAGGCCCTGTGGTGGGGCTGGCCTGCCCCTTCTGCCCCTGCCTCTACCACCTCAGCTGGGGCAGTCTGGTTTTGCTGAACTCTAGGCTCCCTTCCGGCTAGAAGCTGGACTCCTGCCCTACCTGTGCTGTGTTAGACCACGTGCTCGCATGTCTCCATCCCTTGCGTGGGGCTGGGTGTCGGGAGCATGCTCAGCATCCCTGCTGGCCACACACGCACACTTCCCCTGAGCAGAGAGCCAGCCCTGGCGGCGTAAACTTACTGGGGCTGTGACCAAAGTGTCCCTTTTGCTGCCACGTGAGCAGGGGCATTTTCTCTTAATGCTCAGGAGGAGGGGATGCTGAAGACTGCCTTTTGACTTTTGCATGTCCGCCCAGGACTTTGTGTATCAGGAAGCCAGTGTGTCCCTGTCCCTGCAGGAGGAGCGGACGCTGTTCCAGTTGGACGAGGCCATTGAGGCCCTGGACGCTGCCATCGAATACAAGAATGAGGCCATCACGTGCCGCCAGCGTGTGCTGCGAGCCTCAGCCTCCCTGCTGTCCCAGTGCGAGATGAACCTCATGGCCAAGCTCAGCTACCTCTCGTCCTCAGAGACCAGAGCCCTGCTCTGCAAGTATTTCGACAAGGTGGGTTGGCCCACACCCCTGGCCCTGCCTTTGAGGCTCCACTGAGGTAGGAGTATTTTCCTCCCAGCAGGGCATTTTAGGGCCATCTTTGTCCTGCCTGGCTCACCTCTCTGGAGCAGATGCTATATAAGACCCAGTCTCTTCTGTTTCTGCCTGATTGTCATCTTCAGTGTGGCCTTTGCTCACAGCAGTGGGTCTTGGGGATGATTTTGCCCCCAGGGGCACCGGGAGAGCTACTTCTGGTTGTCACCATGGCAGGGGTAGGGACCAGGGGTTCCAATAAACATCTGTCAGCACACAGCACAGGCACCATATGTAGGGCCAGCTCGGGTCATTTGGAACCCACTGCCTAGAGCACGGTAAAGAAGATGTCTGAGGCGGGAGAGGTCCCAGTGTTTCTTGTGATGCGTTTGGCCCATGCTTGCTTCCTCAGCTGAGGGTTCCATGGGGGTAGTTTAGGGTGGCAGGCTGAGCCTGCTGGCCTCGGCACAGGTAGTGACACTCCGGGAGGAGCAGCACCAGCAGCAGATCGCCTTCTCTGAGCTGGAGATGCAGCTGGAGGAGCAGCAGAGGCTGGTGTACTGGCTGGAGGTGGCCCTCGAACGGCAGCGCCTGGAGATGGACCGCCAGCTTACTCGGCAGCAGAAGGAGCACGAGCAGAGCATGCAGCTGCTCCTCCAGCAGGGCCGAGGTAAGCTCCGGGCTGGCTGGGCCAGGTGGCTGCCACTCACCTGCCTGCAGCCACTCACCGCTCTCCTCCCTCTCCACGCCAGAACACCTGGGTGAGGGCTTCGAAGACAGCAGGCGGCAATATGAGGCTCGGATCCAGGCTCTGGAGAAGGAACTGGGCCGCCATATGTGGCTGAATCAGGAGCTGAAGCAGAGGCTGAGTGTGGGGAGTGCCGCAGGCCAGAGCAGGGGTAACACTGCCCTCACCATCTGGTCTGCCCTGCTGCTGGGTGGGGGGACACCAGGGTTTGAGGGGGGCACTTAGGACTCCCCTTACTTGTTCATTTCACAAGCTGTTTGTTGGCACTGGGAAGCTAGGCTTTGGGACAGTGCTGCCACCTCTGTTTCTGACAAGGACATGTTATTCTTGGTGTCAGGTGGGGAAAGGAGGAGCCTCGGCCTGGAGAACAGACAGGGCCCTGGACATGACGAAGGGCTGCAGCCCACTGTGCCAGAGCTTCTTTGGCAGCCACTGCTCCCCGATGGTGCCCCCCGTGCCCGGGAGGAGATGCGCGACTTGGTCCATGCCCCATTGCCACTGACGTGGAAGCGCTCGAGCCTGTGCGGGGAGGAGCAATGCTCCCCTGAGGAGCCGAGGCCACGGGAGGCAGCTGAGCCCCTGGTGGGGCGTGTGCTGCCTGTGGGTGAGGCCAGCCTGTCTTGGAACTTTGGACCCCTGGCCAAGCCCCGGTGGGAGCCACGAAGGGCCAGCCCGGGGATGATCGATGTCCGGAAAAACCCCCTATAGGCCAGTGGGGCAGGTCCCATCTCAGAGGGCAATTCATGACCTGCTGAAAAGTGCCTGGTTTCTTTCTGTGAAGGTGTCCTTGTCTTACACTTAAACCTAGGTCCTCATCTCTACATCCATTGGCATCAGCTAGTTTGGGTCTTAGCCCCAAAGAGGACTTAGTTTTTTCTGCAGTCCCGGGGAGTAAAACCAGGCCCTTGTGGGTGCCAAACATATGCTCTACCCAAGCTACACCCAGCCCTCGTTTTTAAAAAATATGCAAGTTCCTACCACTCACTTCCTTTAGGTTGCGGGATCTGATTGTCAGCTTTCAGCTTGCTCGAGTTTCAGGACAATTCTGATTTCAAGCCTTAGCCACATGCTTGAAATTCCCTTAGGATAGTCAGCAGCCACGGGACTGTGTGTTAAATGGGCTCCTGTAGATGGGGGAGTTAGGGAATTTTTTAGTATGTTTTTTGAGTTTTTTAAAGTCATTCTATAATAAACAGGAAAAGTATCATAGTTTGGCTTTTAAATGTCACTCATGTATTGAAGGCTTGGTCCCCTGCTGGTGGCGCTGTTGGGGACCTCTAGGAGGTGGCCGTTGGGGGTTGCACCACTAAAAGGGAGACTGGGATCCCAACCCCTTCTGTCCCTTAGCTTCCAAGCCCCAGAACAGAGAACTCACCATGGAGTGAAACAGCTAAAATAGACCTTTCCCTTCTGTTATTTTAGGTATTTGTCACAGCAACAGAAAGCTACCATAGAAAACTGGTACTGGAAGTGTGGTCTAAATCTGCAGGTTCTTTTCCCACTGGTAACTGCAAATAATGGTTGTAGGAGTGGGCCGGACATTGAATTGAATGGGCAATGAGTGGATGAGTTCCTACTCTAGAGGCACCTTCTCCCCCGCAGGTCTGGGTTACTGGGGGGGTTTGATATGTGTGTTGTCATCAGAGCTTTTCACAGCAAGGGGAGACTTGAGGAACCAGGGTGCCACCCTTCTTTTCCCAAACGAGGGCATAGTTGGTTCTGTCCTGGTGCCAGTGGGTGTTTATAATGAGCCCAAAGTGTGCTGGAGCGACAGCCTGGCATCAGACCAGGTGGAGTCAGCCTGGAGTGCCCCCTGCAGTGAGCGGGAGGACGTGCAGCTTTTGGATGGTGGATAGCACAGGGTTATTGGCTGTCAGGAATTCTGGGGTTCAGTCTGGTGACAGTTGCTGTGGCTCTACCTGACAAGTGTGATTCAGCAGTCTTTGGAATTGGCTTGCAAATTAGCAAAGTGTGACAAGCCAGGCGCCTCAAACACTGTGAGCAGAATGGGCAATTCCAGTGGGCCCAGACCACTGCAGAAAGGAGTGGGCGGGGAAGGCTGTGTGGGTGAGGCTTCTGGTGGAAGTGAGGCCACTACTGAGAACTAGACAGGAGGCCATGCTGCACTGTGCCCCTAACAATTTGCCTACACTCTGGCCAGGTCCTGAGATTCTTTTGGAAGGCTGAGCTGAAAGGTGATGGGCCAGTAATCCTAGCAGAGATTTCAGGGCTGCGCTGCTTCAGGCAGCACCCTGCTGACTGCCTTTACCCAGATCAACAATGAGAATTAGGAGTAAAAGGCCTTGCCTTTTGGCCTTTTGGCTAAGATCAGTCGTAGGAGTAAAAAGCTGAGTAGAAAAATTTGAAAAAGTGTGGTCAGAAAAGCAGCGTAGTTCAACTTGCAGCCAATGAACACATGGTTGCTAGAAATTAATGCTATTAAAAAGCCAAGTAGGCAGGTGGCCCGTGATGTCAGCATTTTTTTTCTTTTCTGAACTTGCAATGATCCTTCTGCCTCAGCCTCCCAAGTGCTGGGATTATACACATGTACCCACCATGCCCAGCCTGTTAATTTTCCCAGGCCTGAGGTTAGCTTAGTTTGAAGTCTTGCAGAAGATGGGAGCTGGACACGTGAGCAGTGTTATGGATGGACAGATCTTGCACTGGAGATGGACATGAGCCTTAGGGGTCAAGAGGGATCTTGAATGGCTACTTGGATGCTCACATGTCGAGGCTTGATCCTCAGGTCATGGTTCTGTGGGAAGGTGGTGTGGCCTATGGAAACATTAGGTCACTGGGGATGGGCTCTTTAAGGGGCCCTGCCCCCCACTTCCTGGGCATGAGATGCTAGGTTTTACTCTTATATCAGTGGTGCCCCCGATGGTGGGGCCTCAGCACAGGCCCCAAAACAACGCAGCCACTGAGCGTGGGCTGCAGCCTCTGAAACTGTGAGCACAAATCCAGCCTTCTGCCCTTTGACCCAGGTCTCCGTCATAGCAGAGGGGAGCTCACCTCTGGAGGCAGCTGAGGCTTTTCATTTGGAATCGGATTGTAAGCCAGCAGGAAGAATCTGATATGGGACCACAGGCTTGAGCGCTTTGAGAGACCACAAGGTCTGGCTGCTCCAGGGTGAAGCCACCTAGTGGTGCCAGGCGATGGTCTCCCTAGGGACAGGGTGGCCTGTGGCATAAGCTGGCTGGGTCTCAGAGCAGGCCTCAGAATGTGGCTGCTCTGGGGAACTGCTAGAGCTGGACCAGTCACAGGTAACCTCAGGAGGGGACATTAACAGAAAAGCACCCAAGGCCAACCAACCAGAAGCGATTTCACTGCCATGCAGGGTATAAAAACATTTATCCCATTGCCTGCCACGGCAGTTTTGTGCACAGGGCTTCACAGTTTACAAAGTATACGTGTCACAGCATCCCAGCTTTACAGCAGCTTCTCGGAGATCCAGAGGGGCTCTTGTCTCCATGTTCACAAGCAAGGCGGTGGCCTCCTGACTTGTGTGTTTGGGGTGTTGCTGGAATGGGATCCCATCTTACCCAGGTCCTTGCTTAGTTTCTCGACTGTTGGGCCACCTGTCACCGCAGCAGCCACACTGCTACCCACCTCACCTTCCCCAGCCAGGCAGGGATGGTCCTGGGGCAGGTTACAGAGTGAGGCGCTGCTGGGCAGTGGGAGTGCCTGAGAGGAACCGGAAGACTGAGGGCCACTCCAGTGAGAACTGCAAGCTGACCCAGGTAAAAGAGGCGTGGGATCAGGTCTCTTGACTCCTTGAGGCCCATGGTGACCAGGGTGACTTCAGCTTCATTTTCTGAAGGATCTTGGCCCCTTTGGTCACAGTTACCCCTGTTCTGAGTCCCCAGCTGGGACGCTTGGATGACACAAGTGAGGGACAGCTGCCACCCTCACAGCACCTCCGCCCAGCCTGGTAGTGCTGGTTACGGTCAGTCTTCCAGTGGGTCCGGGCCTAACTAGCTAATGAGCTTCTTCCGTGTGTAAGTCCTGCTGAAGGGGCGTCTCCGGGAGAAGATCGGGCTGAACGTGGGTGCTTCTGCAGTGGAAGGAAAGACATCCCCACTCTCATCTAGAAAAAGGCAGAGGCACGACTGGTGAAGATTGAGAGAAGGAACCTGGCTCTAGCTGCAGGAGCTCCACACGGAGATGGGCCCAGGACAACCACACTGCAGGGAGGACTTTTCCATCCTGCAGGGACGAACTCTACTTGTTACAGGGCCCCTTTCATGGTTATGCACAGGGCTGACAGCAAGAAGCCACTGTGGAAATGCAGGTACCTGCAGTCTTGGATCTGAGGGTTTTACACTATCTCGCATGACTTACATCCCTGTCTCAAAACGACTCTGAGGAAGGGGCCTCCTCTGGTAGATGGTGACTGTGACTGTCAGAACTTCAGCACACTGAGGACATAGGCAGCACAGGCATAAATCCGCTGGGAGGCATGGCAGGCTCTGAGCACACCTGTCGGGTCACCAGCGCTTTCTTGTTCAGATTTTTTTTTTAGTACTGGGAACCAAACAACCTTGCGCTTGACAGGCAGGCACTGTGCCACTGAGCTGTGTCCCCAGCCCTCTTGTTCAGATTCTAAGACTACAGATGAGCAGTGTGTCCCAGTAGGCCAGTGCCCGTCACCATCTTCAAGAATGCTATGGCGGGATTTTGGTGCGGGGGTGGTGGTGGTGGGGTGTCTTTGGGTGCACATAGGTTTTACTGTGGAGCTGCCCTGAGAAGGGCCTGATAATAGACACAGATCATGTACCCCACCCTTGGCATCCCCAGGGCTCCTGCAAAGCTGAGGTTCCCCGGCTTTGAGGATCTCTGTGGACCTTACCTGTAGGGTCCGAGCACTGCGAGGATGCTGCCTTCCCGGGGAGCAGCAGCGGAGACTGGGTTAGAGCCTGGAGCCCGCTGGCTGAGAGGCAGCTCCGTACGGCACAGCCACGAGGTGGGGTGCAACCTAGGGAGCGCCAGCCGTCAGTGTATCCCATGGCCCCCCAAGTTCCAAATGCCTCCTTGCTGAGGCTGCCCAGCAGAAACCAGACTCACCAGAAGTGAACACCTCATCGTCCCCAGTGGAGGGGAGCTGCAGCATGGTCCGCTTTGGACCCCCCTTTTCATGCTTCCTCCCGTCTGCATCTTCCCATGGGGCTTCACAGACTCTTTTAGCTTCACACTCAGCTTCCTCCTTGGGAGACCAATGTCTCTTCCTGGAACCCAGCCCAAACTGTCCCCATGAGGCTTCTTCAGCCTTGGGGACACTGTCCCCAGGAGGTGACTGGTCTGGGAGCTGACATACTCCCTCAAGCTCAAAGTCCTCTGAGACTGGAGTCTTGTGGAGGCCAAGTTCAAGGGCCAGCTCCCTGCCCTGGGGCTCAGGCAGTGACAAGGCCCCGAGAGGGTCTGCACCCACCTCACCTCGGCCAGAGAGCCCACTGCTGCAGTCCACCGCCCTCTTCCTCCGGGGCCAGTCTTTAATGGAGTCAGGAGTGGTCTTCCCACTGTGCTTGGGGGATGGTGTCCAGGGAACACCACCATCTGTCTGAAACGGAGAGGGGGTACTGGGTGGGCAGTGGGTTGGGGTGTAGGTCTGGCAGATGTAGGTCTGCCCCTTGCCAGGTGTGCTGTGTGAGGAGCGGAGACAAGGAGGCGATGTGTAGGTAGCCTCGGGCTTGCTGGTGGGCCTGTTGGCCCTGGGCATGCTGAGAGCAGGGAAGGTGGCCTCCTCTCCCACAGGGCTCTCCTTTCCTGGGGCCTCGGCTTCAGCCAGTGCACTAGAGTCTACCTTCTTAATCCGAAGCTTGGGCAGGCCAGAGGCCTGCATCTCCAGCTCTACCTCATAGGTCTGCGGGCTGGCAGGTGCCTTTGGAGGCCTCACTGGAGCTCTCAGGCTCTCTGGTCGAGCCACACCCTGGCACTGCCATCTGTCTGGAGGGCAGTGTGGGGGGTAGGACTCCATCTCAGGAGATCCAGGCCCAGAGCAAGGAGCAGGGGAGGAAGTCCTGGCATCAGGCATGGAGTGTGGCTCCCAGGCATCATCTGCTGTCCTCAGTCCCACACCTTCACCCCCTCTCACCACATGGCTACCGCTGCCCTGGGGTTCAGCTTCCTTGAGAAGAGTGAGGTAGCCTGTGTCACTTGAAAGAAGCAGAGGGGAGGATCCAGGCCAGTCACTGCTGGCACCAGGGCTTAGGTGCCTCTGTCCTTCGGGGGAGGAAGGTGGAGAAAGTCTCCCTTCCTTTTGGTCCCTTCTAGAACTGGTGGTGGCAGCTGGGCTGGTGGCTGTGGCAACCCCAAGTGCAGCAGAGGGCCCAGGTGGGCACTCCAGAGAGCCTTGTTTGGGGTCTGAGTTCTTTCTATATCGTCTCCCAAGTTTACATGGCGGTGAAGGGGGAATGGTGACAGACATGACACTCTGTGGTATTGTGGGGGGGGTTGAGGGACCAGCACAGGAGGGACATGTGGCCCTGCTAGGTGACACCTGATCTTTCTGATCTGGGTCTCCGGGGCCAGAGGACACTGTTGAGGGCTTCCTTAGTGGGCTCTTAGAAACATCCCACCTCCCTGGAGCACCCAGTGGGGAGGAAGTCATAGTTAAGTCCCCAGGTCCCTTGGAGGTTCGGACTGCTTTATCCATTAGTGTCTGTGCTGGTTCTTCTGCCTGAGAGCCTCCAGGGAGAAGGAGCTGTTGGCACTTTTGGCCCTGAGGTGGGCCCAGGAGGGCTGCTCCCCTCGGCGGTGTCCTGAGGCAGTGCCTAATGGGGGTCACACACTCACTCCAGGGCTGGGCAGCTGAGGGAGCTGGGGATGCTGGGTGGTAGGGGCTTTCTGGACTGGAATTCACCAGATGTGGCCAAGCACAGTTCAGCAAGAAGCCAGGTGGTTGAGCACTTGGCTTGGTAGGTGTTCTCGGGGTCCCTGTGCCAAGAGGAGAGGCCCCTTCTTCTGGGGAGGGTCCTTCCTGTGGTGTAGCTCTTGATGCCGATGGTGAGCAGCAGCTGGGTGAGGAGAGGTCCTGTGGGGCCTTCCCAGCCATGGTGGGCTCCGAGGGGGTCACCTCCACAGTGGGGCACGGAGGCTGTTCTGGAGTGCATGGTGGGATCTGTGGTGTTCTTGGGAACCTTCTTGGTGTTGGCTTAGAAAAGGTCGGAGATTTCTGGTAACTCTTCTTAGGAGTCTGTAAAGAAGAGTGATTATGTTGGTGCCTGAGACAGTATCACCCATATTTTCTAAAAAGTGTTTTCATGGCTCTAAGAGGATTAGAAAAGCACAGTGGACATTTAAAATCAGCAGCAGGATCTTGAGTTGGAAATTTTATATAGCAACTGTCATCCTCTCCAGAACTTGACTCAGATTTTTACTTGTCCACCTTTTATAGGGCCAAGCACTGTACCCAATCTTTGAAGAACAGTTTTATTAGTCAGCACACTAGAGCTAACCATGACCCGCCTCTAACTGTATCACTCCAGCACTCACAGCTACCACCAGCTCTCCAAACAAAGCAGCTGCTGCTCACCGTTGCCAAAAGCAGCCCCTGGAGCCACCCAGCTGCTCTCAGCTCCATTCAGCCTGGTGTGCCGCACACCTACCACGTGTAGGTACTGTGGGGTGGCCACAGCCACAGCCACAATGACACTGCCCACCAAAATACCCTTCATTTTCACGAACGACAGGGAAATTCCCCACAGGTGAGGTCAAACACCCATTTTTCTAGCCTTACTGGATCATCCCAAGGGACTCAGTCTGGCTGGCATCTCGTGTTCAGCGGGGTACAGACAGGTGAGACCAGTGTGGCCAGCGCAGTGACAGGGCAGGTAAGGGCTGAGCTGTGTAACTCACTAGGGGCTGGGGAAGAAGTGCTAGTGAGTCGGGTGTTCAAGAACGGGTATCAGTGGGGGAAGGAAGAGGCCGGGAGAGGGGGGCAGAGGGGACTTTAGGCATAGAATGCAGAGTCAGAGGCACGGATGTGGAAAGCAGTAGCTGTGTGCAGGATGGTATGCAGCCGCAGTTGCCAAGCAGGTGTGCCAGGCAGGGAGGGCTGAGGCCGGTCAGGCAGGCAGGGGTCAAATCTGGTGGGCCCCGCCTGCCCAGAGCACGAGACTGATCCTGGTCATGTAATCTGTGGGCTCCAAACCTTTCCCCAGAGCTCTGTGTGCTTTCCTAACCAGGACACAGTTTCTATTTCTATTTATTCATTTATTTAGGTAGTGGGGATCGGACTCACAGTGTCGAATTTACCAGACAAGCACTTGAGCCGCTGAGCTAAATCCTTGGCCCAGGACACAGTTTAAATGGATTTCCAAACAAAATGATTATTTTTGAACACAAGGGTTAGGAAACTTTAGAAATTTGGCTTTAGCAAATAAGGGGTTTTAAGAACCTTAAGCAAAGCAAAATCAGATGAATCTATCACAGAGATGATTCTGTCCTCTGGGTGGCGAGTGGATTTGGGAGGGAAAAGGCTGTTGAAATGTTCCAGGCGGAACTAGATGAGGGGAGGAGTTTGAGGGACGGAAGGGAGGAGTGGGTACCAGAACCAGTTTGTCATAACGCAGGCAGGACTGGAGTAAAGAGCCATGCCCCAGGGGAGAGGGAAGTCACAGGTGACTCCCAAGTTTCTAATGCAGGTGCCAGATAGAGGGGCAATCGAATGGGAACAGAACACAACTGACTGGTGCGCACTGCATGCATGTAGTGCAGAACACGGCTGAAGTCAAAGAACGTCCCTTCTCTCTCCCCACTACCGTGGCCGCACTCAAACTTGTTTAAGTTCTTGTGTGCTCAATAATCATTTACGTGGCTAAACCCAACTACCCCAAATCTCTGTTATCTACAGTGGCCTCCTTTCTCTCTGGTCACCTCTGGGTTTCTTGGCCACCTCTGTTCCTGAGACTGTACCTTCTAATCATTTAGAAGACTGCATACCTGGTAAGCTGGAGGTGTCTCAGAGCTCAGTTTGCTTCTTGACAGTCTTTTAATTTGGGCTGAACCCTTCTCTGAGGGGCTGACCATCTCAGACACTGCCCCAAAAAGAAGACTCTTGGGAGACCGAATACTTTGGATTGGAGAATTTTCTCTTTGGTCTGCAAGTCAAAGACAGCAACAATATTTAATTATTTCTCAACCCCAGTCCTCTCAACGTGTATGATAAATAATCAGTCTGTATTAGAAAGACTTTTTAGAGGGAAAATTATTAGGTGGAGGAATATTCCTAATTATGTCAGCAATGGTTGCTGCCTTCTTAAATTTTATTTTATTTTTTAAATTTTAAACAAGACTACAAATTAACCCCATGTCCTATGTTAGGAAATGTGGGCAAGTAAAATAATTTTTAAGTATAAACATAAAAAACACGTGTTAGCCAAGATAATCACAGATAAAAGAAGAATAACATACAAATAGGTATGACCTATCTTGGGCTATTCGTGCAGAGGGTCTGGCTGTATGGTGGGAATTGTGGATAATTTCTTGTTGAAAAAAATGAACTATTTATAATAGTGTGGACAGCCAGTTGTAGGACTGAAAGGGATGACTGATTACAGAGGCCATGGACTGTTCATTTAGTCACTGTCTTGCCCTCCATTGTACACACACATTCTTCCTCTCCAAAATCAAGAAGGAAAATGTCAGATTGCAAAGACGCATCCACCAAGTCAGCATGGACTTGTGACGAGAGATGGGCCCCCGTTACCTGACTTGGTCTGCTGCAACGAGTGGACTCTCTGCACACTTCGAGACTTTGGCTGAGACACAGAATAGAAGGAACCAGAATTTTTTCTGCTAAATGATAATTGCTTGATTCGAGGACTTCGTCTCAAACCTATTTCTGCAAAATGAGAACCAGTTAGTGACCAGGGACGATTACAGTCTTGACATCTCATGTTATTGAAAACAGACAAAATTTATGTAGTACCCCAGGTAAGATGGAAATCAGACAGCAACTTTGACATTTCTGAAGTGTCTCTTAGAAAGTTAAGAGGGACCTGAGCATGGTGGCACAGCACTCTGAGAACTGAGGCAGAAGGATCCCAAGTTTGAGTTCAGCCTGGGAAACTCAGTGAGATCCTGTCTCAAAATAAGAAATGGGCTAGGAGGTAGCTGAGTGCAAGCCAGGGTTGCGACCTGGGTTCAATCTGTGAGTAAAAATAAGTGAAGCTAAGAGGGGTTTGAAACATGGTCTCAACAGGGTATTTACAAACTCACTGAGGTAATCCCAGCACTCAGGAGGCTGAGGCTGGAGGACTGCTGCAAGTTTAAGGCCAGCCTGGGCTCACAGTGAGTTCAAAGGCCAGCCTGGGCTATCTGGTGAGACCTTACCTCAGACAAGAACCAAAAAACATGAAAAAAAAAAAAAAAAAACCCTCCACAAAAGAAACCCATTGACACAGAGTACAAAAAACATCTATCCTATGTCATACATAAGGTGGCAGACTGTGGGACTCCCAAAGGTCACAGTCTACCCAGGTTTCATATGTGCATAATACATGTATTTGCAAAGAAGCAGTACTGGTAGGATTATATGCTAACGTGTTCACAGAGTATTTCTGAGTAAGTGGAATTATCAGGTAATTAAAAATTTTTGTCTTCTCTATATATTTTGTAAATTTTCTTCAACAAACATGAATTACTTGAGCATTTAAATAAAGAAGTTAAGCCTTTGAAAACCTTTCCTCTTGTCATATACTTATAGAAAAAATTTTTGTTTTTTGAGACAGGAATCTTCCTGACCTCAAACTTACCTATGTACCCCAGTCTGGCCTTGAACTTGTAATCCTCCTGCCTCAGTCTCCCAAGTGCTGGGAAAACAGGCACATGATACCATACCTGGCTCTGTCATTTTAACATAAACCACCGTATTTTGTGTAACATGGTAATTTAACTCTCTCACTGAACTACATTTTTATTATGCAAAAAATATTTCTTTCCCAAAATTCTCTTCATAAATGCTATACAAAAGAACATTGTGTACAGTGACTGCGCTTCACCACGGACCTGGAGTCCTGGAGCATACACAGAGTGACAGTACAAGCACAGAACGGCTCTCGTAGAAGCCAGGCACGAGACAAAACAACACAGTAGCTAACACTCACCATTTTCTCCTTTTTCAGGGGACTCTTCAACAACATTGATGTCAGGACCAGGATCAGAGGACCTTAAGGAACAACCAGCAAGTATTCAATATTACTCAAAACCAACACACATTAAAGCCATCTCATCTAACAAGGCGATAAAGACCACAGAGTCTAATAAAATTAGCATTGGTAAGTTTTCTCATACATTATTATTATTAATTATGTATTTATTTATTTTTGAGATAAGAGTTTCACTACATAGTTCAGACTGGCCTTGAACTCACTATGTAGTCCAGGCTGGGTTCAAATTCAGCAATCCTCCTTCCCAAGTACTAGGATTATAGGCGTGCAGCACCCATGCCCACCTTATTGTTTATTTATATTTTGGTACTGAGGATTGAACTCAGGGCCTTGTGTGGCCCCACATGATTACTATTAAGGGTGAGATGGTTAGAATGCTTCTGTCACAAAACAATTTTACAACTTCAAAAATAACTTTACATTAATACAATTAATTCCATAATGTATTAAAAATTAAACACTTAAGTTTTTAAAAGCTTTAATTTCTGGCAGTTTGGCAAGGACTTCTGACCTACCAACTTCACTTCTCACAATTTATCCTACAAATTTTCTTTTCTTTTTGTCTTTTTGAGACAGGGTCTTACTATGTAGTTCAGGCTGGTCTTAAGCTGACTTTGTAGCCCAGGCTGGTCTTGAACTCACAATGATCCTCCTGCCTCAGCCTTCTGAGTGCTGGGATTACAGGCATGTGCCACTGAGCTCTACAAATTTTCTAAGTGTAAAATTTATATGTAGATGTTGCCCAGAGGAAGCTGTGACACGATGAAGCTAACACATTTTTCTCTATCCCCTTGAAAGTGCAGCTAAAAACCCCTATGTGCTCTCTTAAAAAACAAGCAGAAGACGATTCTATTCTGAAAGGCGGAGAGGAGGCAGCCTGGCTCAGACCCTGCAACCCTGGGAGAGAAGGGCAGTGGGCCTGCCTGCGTTTCCTTTCTGCTGCAAGCATCCTGGACTTTATACTGGTGGAGTTGACAACATAAATGTATCACAGGAACAGACTAAAAACATCCCAGGAAAGCCAGCTCTCCAAGGCCAAAGAACTAGGGCAGCCAATTACAACCAAACATTTGCAACATCGAATCCCTGCTTCAACCAGCATCCAAGGAAAAAAGCACAGCCCCACCCACACCTCTGTGAGCAAAGGTCAAGCTGGGTGCTAGACTCCCACCTTGCCTGGCTGGTCTGAGGACACACTTTTCCCCATGTCAGTAGCTGTGTTTAACAACTGTGGGGAACTCATTCAGTGGAATAGCACTCAGCAATTAAAAAGGTCACACTACTGACTCAAGCAACATGTATAAATCTCAAAATAATTATGCCAAGTGAAACAGGCTGGATAAGAACACGTCCTGCATGGTTTTCCTGCCTTCAGAATTTAGGGGCTGCTCTGTGATTCTGCACCATGGTTAAGATCTAAGTCACAAAGGTAAACAGAAGGCAAACAATGGCCCTGGAGATCAGGAAGGCGCTGGGCCTAGGATGAAGATGTCACTCACCTGCCCCTGATTTGTCTGTGAAGGAGTCTCCTCGAGATCTGCTTATGGACTGGAGTCTCAGCCACACTCTTAGTCAGTAGCTTGTGATAACCTAAAATTGTAGAAAAACCGCTTCAACTATACATTTCATTTAACCTTCTCAAGTAGTAGCTGGAGGTCACTTAATCACTGAGCCATGCTCATAGTACTTAGAAGAGTTTATCAGCACTACTAGAGATTCAGTGATTGACATAAGCCAATGCAAAGTGTTATGAATTCATTTCTCTAATAAGCACCCTGAAAAAATGAAAACTCCTTATTAGTTAGTTGGTTTTGATACTGAATATTAAGTGAAATAAAATATATAAAAATGATGACAAGTTATGCAAGTGTTATTAAGATAAATCTACCCGAGGAGCTGGGGTTATAGCACAGTGCCTGCCTGGCAAGAGCGAGGTCATGAGTTCAATCCCTGGCATGGGAGGATGCTTCAGAGTGAGTTAAATGACCAGAAAGCGGAGTGAGGTCAGCAGAGACAGTGGAATGAGGATCTCAGAGAAAAGGAATGACCTCCATAAAAGGAACAGAATCACCAACAAACATGAAAAATCAGTCTTTTCAGGATTCTGGAGATTAGTTATAAGTTTCCAACAATCTAGGAAGCATTTGTTCAAGAAAAATAGCTGGATCTTAGTAAGTACAGTGAGCTTTGCAGAACTGTAAGCCTCCCCAGGCCAGTGGTCACTTTGAAAACCAGCAGCCTCAAGATCTGACAGAATGGCCCAGAGCTCCTCCAAGGTCCCATCCAGGTAACTGGCATCACGTGACCTGCCTGGCAGTTCCCTGGAAATCCTGCTCCCAAAGCTCAGCTCTACGTGACAGACTCGGAACTCACCCAGTGCAAACTACCTTTTCCCCAGGAGCATTTACTAGAATCATAGGAATCAAAGTTGCCTGAAGTGGTGATAATCTGGGAGAGGCCAGTCTGAACTGCACAGTGAGATACTATCTCAAAAAAAGACAAAACAAACAAATAAACAAACAAGAATAGAATAGAAATCCTAGCACTTGGAAGGCTGAGGCAGGAGGATTGCCACAAGTTCAATACCAGCCTGGACAAGTAAGCTAAAGGCCAGAATGAAACCCTGTCTCAAAAAGACAAAACAAAACAAAACAAAACAAACAAGCAAACAAACAAAAGAGAACAGAAAAGAAGACATTCCCACATCAAGGAAAGCTGAAGGAGTTCACTAGCAGCGGACCTATACTCAGGAAAGCTGGGGGAATGCTTCAGGCTGTAATGAAAGCCCTCAGATGGACATGAAGAGAAATAAAAGACCCGTAAACTGACTCACAGGGATTATAGAAGCCAGCAGTATTATGGCACTTTTGATTGCAACTGCTCATTTTTTCCTTTATGATTTAAAAGGCAAAGGCATAAAGCATTAATTATAAACTTATATTTTTTTGTTTGTTTTTGGTACCGGGGATCAAACTCACAACCTTGTACTTGCCAGGTAGGCATTTGTGTTTGTACTGCTGAGCTAAATCCCCTGCCCTTATAAACCTGTATGATGGCCACAAAATGTGTAAGGTTGTAATCTATGACATAACAATGTAAAAAGGAAAGAGAAAGAAATATATAGTAACAAAATATTTGGGTACTATTGAAACTCAGTTGGTTTTATCCAAACTAGATTGTTTAAAGTTTAAGAGGTTAACTGTTACCTCCAGCCACTAAGATGTTTACTGTAAAATATACAGAAAAGGGAGTCAAAATGGTACCCTACAAAAAATTAGGCAACAACAACATAAAGGGGAATAGTAGAAGAAATAAGGAACAAAAGTCCATAAAATATATAGAAAGAAAATATAAAGATGGTAGAAGTGATTCCTTGTCAATAACTACATTAAATTATAAATGGCTTAAATACGGCAATGAGAAAGCAAAAATTGGTGAAAGGATTAAGAAAATATGATCCAAGTATATGCTATCCACTGGAGACTCAATTTAGATACAAAAACACAGAGGTTAAAAGTAAAAAGATATAGTCTGCAAGAAGTGGCTAGATTAGTGTCAGACAAAATAGATTTTAAGCCAAAAAAAGATTATAAAAGATAAAAAGGTCACATATTAATAAAAAGTTCAATTCATCAGAATATAACAATTAAAAACATATGCACTCACCTTTTTAGTGAAATTCCAAAATACATAAAGGAAAAACTGGTAGAACTGAAGGGACAGATAATAGTTGGAGACTTTAATATTATACTTTCAGCAACTAAACAGAAGATCAACAAGTAAACAGATGACTTGAACAACAGTAAAGGCAACTAGATGTGTACACAACACTTCACCCAACAAGATCAGAACATGTATTCTCAAGCACAAGTAGGACACTCTCTAGGACAGACTAAGCATTAGGCCATAAAAGACATCTCAATCCATTTCTTTCCCTACAGCACCCCAGTAGAACAACCCCAGGGTCTGGTGCATGTTCGGCGAGTGCACTACTGGTAAGCTGCACCCCTAGTCTAAACCTCAATTTAAAAAGATTGAAGTCTTAACTATTTTCTTCAATGCCAGTGGAATGCAATTAGAAATCAATAGAAGAAACTGGGAAGCTCACAAGTGTATAGACATTAACAGACATAAGTAAGCAGTGGGTCAAAGAAGACATCATAGGGAACTTGAGATGATGACCACAGAAACACAGCATCCCCAACTTAAGGGCCGAAGCTACGGCAGTGCTTAGACTGGAACTTACAGCTATAAGTGCTTGCATTAAACAAAACAGCTTTCAAATCACTAACTTGACATCTTCACCAAAATAACAGAGGGAAGGAAACGAAGGTGAGATTAGAAAAACAGCAGAGAAAAGCTCAAATTTCTTAAAAAGATCAATAAAAATGACAAAACTTTTCCTTAGCTAGACTGCGAAGAAAAAAAAAAAGACGACTAACTCGTCTTTCAAAGATGGGATCCCACCACCAGGAAAGCCATTACCAACAAAACCGCTCTCTTCTCCATTACCCTGAAATGTAGTACTTTTGGTCTTCTTGAAGTTGTCACGTTTATGGTCCAGATCTTCCAAGGCAGACACAGAATGACTTCTAGGCAGGCCCCGCTTTAGGGATCTCTTTGAAGGAGAAATCATTTCCTGGTTGAAAAGATTTCTTCGAACTTTGGTCACTTCTGAAAACATGGAGTGGGAGGTAGAGGGCAAAAAGAAAAGGTCAAATACTATATTCAATAAAACAGAGGAACTCTTATCTAGCCAGAGAAGCTGCTTAAACTACAGCTGATCGTTATACAGTGTCTTCACATTTACTAAAAAGATTTTCTCTAAATCCTGTACACTGGGAGGGTTAAGTAGGAGGATCACAAGTTCTAGCCTGGGCAACTTAGTGAGACTCTGTCACAAAATAAAATAAATTAATTAACAAATAAAAAGGGCTGGGAATGTAGCTCATTGTGAAGGCCTTGGGCTCAACCTCCAATATCTAAAAATAAAATCCTTAGCTGGGCATGGTGACACACTTGTAATCCTAGCACTGAGGAGGCTGAGACAGGAGGATCATATAAGTTCAAGGCCGACCTGGCCTACATACTCAGTTCAGAGCCAGTCTGAACTACATAAGAAGACCCAATCTCAAATAAATAAATAAATAAATAAATAAATAAATAAATAAATAAATCAATCCTTAGATAGTATACTGCCATTGTACCTGAACTATTTACTCTTACAGCTTTTGAAAGTCTTTGAATATAACTGTGCACAAGGAAGGGGTCCAGTTCACTCTTTTGCGTGTGGATAACCAGCTGTTGCAGCATTATTTCATCAGAACTACTTATTCCCTAATAAACTGTCCTGCTACCCTGCTTGCATAACAGTGGAGCATAACAAATGCTAGAATGAGGGCCGGGGATTTAGCTCAGTGGCTTAAGTGCCTGCCTGGCAAGCGCAAGGTTGTGAGTTTGATCCCTGGTACCAAAAAAAAAAAAAAAAAAAATGTGTTCTAAATATTATTGGGATGGGGATTTAGCTCAGCGACACAAGCACCTGCCTTGCAAGCATATGGTCATGAGTTCAATCCCCAGTACCGATAAAAAAAAAAATGTGACGTACTGACTTGTAACTTTATCCAATAATATAATGTCCCCCCAGAATAAAGTACTAGTTTAGCATGTATATTAAAAAAAAAAAAATGCTAGAATGTTAATTCTTTTTTAAATGTTAGAACTTGGCAGCGAAGCCCTCTAGTACTGGGCATTTCTTCGTGAAACATTTTTTGACCACTAATTCAATCTTTGTACTTGTTACAGAGCCACTGTCTTTCTAAATTGTTTTCAGTAGTTTTGTCCTTAACA